>CM046448.1:75378888-75626388 GCA_025506515.1 Flaveria trinervia
TTCAGTTGCAAGGTCGCCATTGATGAAGAGAGGGTAGAGAGTTTTTTGAACGTTAGGTTTGAGAAAAGCAGAAAAAAACTCTGAAGGTGGGATAAGGTATTTAAAGGGTCGGGTTAGAAAACGACTGAAGGTTTTGGTGTGAGTCATCAGTTGTTGAAACTACTGATGACGTGGTATTAACCGTCAGACGTTGAAACAGCTGAAGTCTCTGATTTAGTCATCAGTAGTTATAAAACTACTGAAGACAATTTTGACTTCAGGTGATGAAACAACTGAAGACTGGGTATTAGTCATCAGTAGTTGTGAAACTACTGAAGACAGTGGTTTTGTCAGCAGTTGTTGTAAACAGCTGAAGACTTGGTGTTAGTCTTCAGTAGTTGTAAACTACTGAAGACATGGTTTTGGCTTCAATTGTTTTGAAATAGCAGTTGTAGAAACAACTGAAGAGAAATTTCTCATCAGCTGTTTTCGTCAATTCTTAGCTTTTCAGCTGTTTCATACTGTCCTCAACACTTACTCATCAGACTTTGCATCTGCTTTTCAGTGTTTTCATAGGACGTCAGTACTTATCTGTTTGTACTGATTTTAGTAGTTGTAACTACATCAGTAGTTGTAACTACATCAGTAGTTTAGAACAGATAAAGTACTTCAGTACTTGTGAGGCATTTAGCCTTTAGTAGTTATAAAAACTACTGAGAGTGAAAGAACTCATCAGTATTATATGTGACATGGTTACCATGATCACCAGTACTTATTACTGAGATCATCAGTAGTTGTCACTTATTCTAGCTGCAGCATACCAAGCCTTACACCAGGTTGTGGAAAGTTGAACTATCCAAAGGCTTAGTAAAAATGTCTGCAAGCTCATGAGCACTAGGCACAAACATAGGATTAATTAGACCCTTTTCAAAACAATATCTTATAAAATGATGTCTAATTTCTATATGTTTGGTCCTAGAGTGCTGGACTGGATTTTTGACAATGCAAAGAGCTGAAGCACTATCCATTAATAACGGAGTCTTAGTCTCTGTAATGCCATAGTCCAAAAGTTGATTCTGAAGCCAGAGTACTTGGGATGTACAACTTGCAGCATCAATGTACTCGGCTTCAACAGTGGATGTAGCAACAGATGTTTGTTTCTTACTCTGCCAAGAAATCAAACAGTTGCCTAGGAATTGACATCCACCAGAAGTGATTTCCTAGTCAACTTACACCCTGCATAGTCACTATCAGAGAAAGAAACTAATTTACAAGAGTGCCCAGTGGAATACCATAAACCTAGAGATTGTGTACCTTGCAAATATCTAAAGATCCTCTTGACTGCAATCAGATGAGACTCTTTAGGTGCAGCCTGAAATCTAGCACAAACACATGTAGCAAACATAATATCTGGTCTAGAAGCTGTTAAATACATCAAGGACCCAATCATACATCTGTAAAGTGTTTCATCAACCACTTTACCTTTCTGATCTGTATCCAGTTGTGTGGTGCTGCACATGGGGGTAGAACAGGGCTTACAGTTTTGTAAATCAAACTTTTCCAAAAGATCTTTTGTGTACTTGGACTGATGAATGAAAATTCCATCAGCCTTTTGTTTGATTTGCAAACCCAGAAAGAACTGTAATTCTCCCATGGCACTCATTTCAAACTTCTGTTGCATCAACTTTGTAAAGGCATCACACAACTGAGGATCAGAAGACGCAAAAATAATATCATCACATAAATTTGAACAAGTAGATTATGCTGCCCAGCTTTCTTAATGAATAAAGTCTTATCAATGGAGCCTCTAGTGAAATCATTTTCCAGAAGAAAGTTTGATAATGTCTCATACCAGGCTCTAGGAGCTTGTTTCAACCATAAAGAGCCTTATAGAGCTTATACACCCAATTAGGATGTTTATTGTCCTCAAAGCCTGGTGGTTGACATACATAAACCTCTTCTTTATTTTCCCATACAAAAATGCACTTTTGACATCCATTTGAAAAACTTTAAGTTTTTGATAAGCAGCATAAGCTAAAAACAATCAAATTGCTTCCAGTCTGGCTATAGGGGCAAAGGTTTCATCATAATCAATACCTTCTTCTTGTGCAAACCCCTGAACAACCAGTCTGGCCTTGTTCTTAACAATAAGCCCATTTTCATCAGTTTTGTTCCTAAACACCCATTTAGTGCCTATTGCACACTTACCTGGAGGTAGAGGAACCAGTTCCCACACTTGCTATTTCTTGAACTGAAGAAGCTCAAGCTGCATGGCATCAACCCATCCATTGTCCTTTAAAGCAATGTGATAATTCTTTGGCTCTTGCTGACTGATGAAGAGAGCATAGAAGCAGAAATTTGACAATTGACTTCTTGTTGATACTCCAGCAGTGATATCACCAATGATTTGAGACATAGGGTGATTCTTCAGATCTTGATACACAATGAGATCTGTGCAAGTGTTTGTAGCAGGCTCAGCAGTAACAGATGGTGATGGTGGATCATTTCCTTGAAACCAATCAGTGGATGGTAATTTAAAGGAAGTTGAATTCGAAGAGATCTCATCAGCATTTGTTGTGGATGGTGCTACTGGAGCTACAGGAACATCAGGTCTAGCTGAATCAGACAGTTGATCACTAAACCTGAAGAGGTGAGTACGGCAATCATCATCATCATCAGCACCAGCAGTACCACCAGGTGGTGAACTGTTGACAGGAGCAACAACAGGAGTTTGATAAGGAACATATTGCAGTATGTCCAAATCAAATAACTCCACAGGGCTTTGTGGAATCTTGTCCTTTGGAGATTCATTGAACTTAACATGTAGAGTCTCTTCAACCATCTTTGTTTAGCAGTTGAAGACTCTGTATGCTTTGCAAGTTGATGAATAACCAACAAAGTACCCTGCATCCACCTTAGAATCAAAATTTTGGAGTTGATCTCGTGTGTTGAGAATGAAACAAGGACACCCAAATGCTCTGAAGAATGAAATTAGAGGGGCCAAATGATGAAGAACTTCATATGGAGTCTTCATTAACCTCTGATTTACTAGAACTCTATTCTGTACATAGCAAGCTGTATTGACAGCTTCAGCCCAAAAAGTCATTGGCAGTCCAGACTCAGCCAACATGGACCTTGCAGCTTCAATAAGGGTCCTGTTCTTTCTCTCCACTACTCCATTTTGCATAGGAGTTCTTGGAATGCTATACTGTCTCTTGATTCCCTTTGATAAGTAAAACTCATCAAGTGTGTGGTTTCTAAATTCAGTACCATTATCACTCCTCACACACTTAATTGGTAGGGAATACTGCTTCTCAACGTGTAACACAAAGTTCATAATGGACTGTGCAGCCTCATCCTTTGAATGCAAGAAGAAAGTCCATACAAATCTGGAGTATCATCCACAATTACCAGACAGTATTTCTTCTTAGCCATACTCATTACTTTCACAAGACCAAAGAGATCCATGTGAAGAAGCTGTAAGCAGGCAGTGGACTTAGGTTCTTCTATGGAGGAAATGAAGCTTTGTGCTGTTTTCCTTTTAAACAAGCAGTGCAGTTATCTTCACACTTGAACTCCTTCATAGGCAGTCCCCTTACTAACCATGGTTTATCAGCTGATTCATGTTTTTGAGATTAACATGACCCAGCCTTCTATGCCATAGAATAGATTCTTGGGGGGAAGCCTTGGAAAATAGGCAAGGATGGCCTTTGAGATCTATTTTCTTGGAAGATCTAAGGCATACACTCTTCTGTCCTGTTGGCCTTTAGGAGAGTGTGTTCATCCAACACCTTATCAATCAAATTTAAAACTTTGGATGACAGAATCCGACAGTTCTGATTGGTGAAATGAGCAACATGGCCTTTGTCACACATTTGACTGACACTCAAGAGGTTGTACTTGAGATTTTCCACATGGTTAACATCATCAAACTTTATTTCCCCATTGGAAACAAAGCCTTTGCCGATGATGTAACCCTTTGCATCATTGCCAAATGACACAAACCCCTTCCTTTCTTGATAGTAGTCATTAAGAAGTGATCTGTTTCCAGTCATATGCATGGATCCTCCACTGTCTACATACCAGATGCCCCTGAGGTATGTTGAAGAACCCTGCAAAATACAATAAATTAGTTAGATTTTGAGACCCAAACCTTTTTGATCATGGGCCTGTTCTCATCAACACATGGTAAACTAACATGTTTGTTGGAAACAACAGCCTGAGAGGAACAAGCTGGTGAAGAAAAGGAATCCTTTAGCCTAGACCTCCTTTTCTGTGGTTTCAACATAGGAACATCTAATTGGTTAACTCTTCCCAATAGATGTTGAACCATCATAACCAGCTGTGTCTGATTTTGGGATAAGGCTTTCAGCTCTTCAGACACATTGGCATTGGAGTTTGATAAGTTCCTATGTTGCACCTTCTTCTTTTGAGCAATCTCAGCTGTTACCTGTTTAACCCCTCCCTTTTTGGATTTCTGTTTGGACTTGTGGGTTACAGGATTTGATGTTGCTGGTACAAATGTGGCTCCAAACTCAGTTTTCATTTTAACCATTTTCTCTTGAATTTCTTCTTTATGTTTGAGTTTGGATCCCCTTTTGTACCAACAATCATCTGTAAGATGATTGAACAAACCACATACTTCACATGGTTTCTTCTTCATCTTATGATGATCATCAACTAAAGAGGATGAAACTACTAAAGACTTGCTCTTCAGTACTTTGGAAGCATTATTTGCTTTCTTGACTTCCTCTTTAGTAGTCTTCAAACTCTTTTTGCTGACAGTTTTCTTCTCTTCAGTGCTGACAGTAGTTGGAGTTTGAACTTTAGGTGTTAAATCTTGCTCTCCAGTCCTTTCAGGACTTTCAGAAATAACTCCTGAGTTGATCATCTCTTTTATCATGTGAGTGTCAGCAGTAGAACCATCAACCTCAGTTGATGGGTTCTGAGGGGGCTTAGTGCTGACTTCAACTTTTGATGATGCTCTATCAAAAAGTAAATCACATGATGAGGTGGATTGGTTATTGCTTTCTCCATCAGATTTCACTTCTGCTTTTGAAGCAAAATCTGTAGGAGGAGTAGTGTGATTGTAACCAATACCAAACTTCACATTGGAAGCAGATTGCTTACTAAGAAGCATTTCAAAACCTTTGCATGATTGTACCCATCGATCACACTCTACCTAGGTGACTGCAAGGGTTTCTTTGAGACTTCTCTGATCATCCAGAATAACCTCTAGCTTAGCCTTTTCATCATTAATTGGCATTTAAGCTTATAAATCTCATCATTTTTACTATTAAGAGCAGACTCAAACTCAGCTTTTCTTTTGGAAATGGTTTTCTCAAACTCAAGTTTTTGATTTATTAATGCTACATTTGCCTCTCTAATGGAGACAAAGGCAGCAATGCATGATTCAGAACATAACTTGGCTTTAGCCTCTGAAGATACCTGAGTTACCTGTGAAGATGATGCATTTGAGCAGGAACCCTCAGTAGACTCCAGGGCCATGAGAGCCAGATTCCCAAAAGGACTGTCACCACCATGTTAACCAGCACCTGTGAACAGTTGTTCATGACCAGACATGTCATCCGGTAAACTGCTCCAGTCAACACCTCCAGGGGTGAAGAAGCTGTGTTGTTGAGGTTGAGGAGGTTGATGAGATTGAGATGGTTGAGGTTCTAGTAGTGCATGAGGTTGTGGTACTATAGGAACTTGAACTTGATTTGACTGTGGCATGTAATAACAAGGGTAAGAATAGGGCATTTGACCCTGAGGAACAAAATATGCACGAGATTGTGGTTGAGAATGATGACTAGAATTGACAGGATGTTGCGCTCTGTGTTGTTAACTATTGCCAGGGAAAGTCACAAAAGGTGCAAGGATTTAGATCCAGATGATCTACATTCTCTAGCAAAGTGTCCAAGCCTGTGGCATTTGTGACACTTCAACTTACTCTTGTCAAAACCAACTTTGGTTTTACCAGAGAGTCCTGGGAACTTTCTTCCAGTTCTTTTGTAGAACTTCTGAGATCTAATATTTATCAAGGCCATTTGGCTCAAAATATCCATCTCTTCTAAGTCATCATCAGCAATCCCCTTGAGATCATCCATGATGAAGCATAGATTGTCATTATTACATCCAGTAAACTGACTATCAACACTCACAAATGCAGAATCAGAAGTGTTTGAAGAGAAATCAATATGCTCATCATACTGGCATTCAGATGAAGCATATTCTAACTCATGACCAACCAAGGCAGTGTTGCCTGGTACAAAGTCTTCAGTGAGCTTTCCAGATGAAGACAGTTTTCGTTTCTGTTCTATCTCTCTCTCAAATGTGAGCAATTTCCCATGGATTTGGGTGAGAGATAGTTTGTCCAAATTTGCACTGGAGCGTAGGACAATAGTATATGTGTCCCACCTCTCAGGAAGTGATCTGAGAAATCTGTTATTCATCTGGCTATTGGTGTACTCATGTTTGACAATTTTTAATTCAGAGATCAAACAAGAGAACCGCTCGAACTGTTGAGTCAGTGTCTCACCCTTCCTATGAGAGAATGTCTCATATTGTTGGGCAAGGATTTCTCTATTATTTGCCAAGACCTCATCTGTTCCTCCAAATTGTTCTTTCAAGGCATTCCAGAGGTCATAGGCAGTTTCATGATGCATTAGCCCATAATAGATTTCATTAGGCAGTGCCATGGCTAGAATTCCATGGGCTTTTGCATCAATCTCAAACAACTTCTTATCCTCATTTGAGTATTGCTCCCTCCTCTTCGGAACCATTTGATTGGTTTCCGTGTTATTCACCATAGGCTTGTGTGGACCATGTACCACTGATGTCCAACAACTTGCGCTGTTAACACACAGTGATGGAGCATTCGTCGTTGCCATATGTTATACTCATTCCTAACCAGCATTGGAGGCTTGGTTGAGGAACTAGTATTGTGAGGATCATTGGAAGGAGTAGTCATTTTGAGTCCAAATACAATTTAATTCAAGCTTCTAAACGTTTTTGTAAAGACCACAACAGACTCAATGAAAACCAAAAGAAAATCTCAGGATGAATGACCAGAAAACACAAAAAATTCAATCTCTATAACCGTTTCTTGCAAAACACAAAAATGCTAATTCAATCAAACTTGGATCTTGAATAGCAGTTTCAATGATCAATGATTAGATCGATCAATGATTAACCGGCTCTGATACCATTTGTCAGGATCAGTGATCACAAGTTTGATGTAATAGAGCGTAACGCAGCGGAATAAGAACAAGAATTAGACAAATTGTAGCAAGAATTTGAGACTCGTATGCATTATGAACCAATACGGTTATGAAGAGAGAATATATTTCTGTAACAAGGAATGTTTCAATTATATTGAATATTTCTGTTCAAATCATTCATTTATTACAATAGGTTGACACTCCTTATATAGAGTGCAATCGCTGCTGTTATCACGGGAAAGTGACAACTGACAGATCTATTACAAAAATAACTAACTCTTAACAAACTACTGATATGTTCACAACTACTGAGAACATATCAAAGTGTTAAGTACAAAATAAGAAACTACTGATAAGAAACTACTGAAACTACAACGACTGAAGAACAAGCTCTTCAGTCGTTTTACAAAACTACTGATAAATATAACACTACTGATGAGCACAACAACTGAAGAAGTATTCTTCAGCTGTTGTGTCAAGCTACTGAAAAGATAAAACATAAAACTACTGAAAGGTAAACCGTCACCACTACTGAAGAAGACCTCTTCAGCTGTTGTGACAACGTCTGATACTTTGGTCTTCAGCACTTGTGTCTTCAGACTTTGTCTTCAGCACTTGTGTCTTCAGACTTTGTCTTCAGCACTTGTGTCTTCAGACTTTGTCTTCAGCACTTGTGTCTTCAGACTTTGTCTTCAACACTTGTCTTCAGACTTTGTCTTCAGCACTTGTCTTCAGACTTTGTCTTCAGCACTTGTCTTCAGACTTTGTAATCAACTATTGTCTTCAGCTGTTGTGGTCTTCAGTAGTTGTTGTGACGTCTGTGGGACTTCAAGGTTTTTCTGATCCGGCTCATTGGTTCTTTTGGTCCAACAGTAATTTTTAGTTTTGAATCGACTAACATTGTTGTTGCCGCTTCAATCAGTGTTCTATTTTGCCTTTGAGCTATCCTATTTTGTTGAGAATTTCTAGTTGCATTGAATTGATGAGTAATGCCTTTGGTTGTGCAAAATGAACTTAGATCTTCATTTTTAAATTCTATTCCATTATCACTTCTGTTTGACTTGACTTTAGTATCAAGTTGATTTTCAATTTAGTGATAAAATCTTTTATTAACTAGGACTCTTCGTTTTTATGAAGTAAAAATAAGACCCATGTGAATATTGAAAAGTCATCAATGATCACCAAACAATTTCTTTCCATTTCTCATAACCTAAGTTGGTCCAAAATTATCCATATGAAGTAGCTTCAAAAGGAAAAAAATTATGCTCACAAGCTTTGATTTGTGGGAAAACTTATGCTGTTTTCCTTTAGGACAAGCAGAATAGTGGTCAATGAAATGAAAAAAATTTAGGTAAACCAATTACATGGTTTCCTTTGACCAATGTATTCATGTTTTAAAGATTGGTATGTCCCATACGTCTATGCCAAAGTTGTGAGCATCAAATGATGCCTTTGACAAAAGACATGATTCTTTTTTAGGTAGAACATAATTAAGGTTTAAGACATATGTATTATTCTTCATTAGGGTTCTCTAGACAACCTATTCTTTAGGAATTTGAAATCCTGGTTTCAGAATATAGCAATGTGTGTTAGTGAAGTGAGTGGAATATTTCTTGTCACTGGCCTGTGACATGCTAAGAAGATTGAAGTTTAGTTGCTCGTAGTAGTTCACTTTATCAAAGCTTGGTAGCCCATTTGTCACACATCTTTCACCCGTAATTCAGTCACCTTGTGAATCTCCACCAAATGTCATAGTAGTTCCTTAGATATGCTTGAAGTCATGGAGGGAAATGTCTCTTGTTGTGTGTCAGGGGCATCCACTATCCACATACCATTAGTTATTGCACATGTATGGATGACCCTACAAGCAAAAAAGAACTAATTAGAATATCGAACCCAATCCATGATGGTCTTGGGTTTCTTGTTCCTATCCATGACTGTAACTTCTTGAACTCTATTCTAGGTTCTGGATTAGATGATGAAGCTTCGATAGATTGATATTGGTGCCATTCTGATTTAATTTGATCAAATTCAACTGAAGAGTCAAAAGAGAAGTCAAATCTTTTGTCCTTGTTTCTATAGAAAAATTGGACATTTTTTTTATTTTCAGAAATTATTTTTGGTTTATCTCTTGGATGTAAATCATGCGATTGTTTCATATTTTGGTTAATATTTCTTTTGGCACTCTTTAACTACCTTTCATCATGGAAGTCATCATCAGAAGTTAAAACCCTAGATTGTTTGTCATATGATAGACTTTTAATATAAGGCTTGATAGTTGAAATTGATGAGATGGGCTTGTTTTGTGAAATTCTCATTTCTTTTTGTTTGAAGAAACAATCAGATGTATCATGATTTGTTATATCACATACTGAACAATATTTGTTGAAATAATAGTTTTTGGTTGAGTGATTGTTCATGTCACTAATTGAGCAATATTGATTGAAATAACACTTATCTTGTTCATACATTATGTTCCTTGTTTATGTTCTTAATGCAAAAGTCTTTCATTTCTTACACATGTGTAATGTAATTATTCAATGAAATATGATATGCGTTTGATGTTTATTTATCTTTAATTATTTCATAGTATTATTGTGTTAAGTATAAGTCATATGTATGAACTTCATATATAGGTTTCAGATTGTTGTACACAATTCTAAGTCAATAATGATTGGGAAATGTGTTCAACTTAGTAGGGTGATTATTTATGCTAATGGACCATACTTCTGGACCATACACATGAATGAATCATACTAATGAACCAGTTGCATGACTGAACCAGAGACTGGATCAGTTGAATGATTGAGGCTTAAGAATGACTCAGTCGCACGACTGAATCTTCAGTCGTGCGTATGACTCAATCACATGAGTCAGTCGTATGACTGAACCATGCTAATGGTTCAGGCATACGAATGGCAGTTGCAAACCTATAAATACCACTTAAGTCATGGAAAAGCAAAACACTTGGAGAGAGACTTCGAATATACATAAACCCTAGCCGTCCAGAGCGTCCAAAACACCCGATCCAACTTCATAGTTCGTTCTTGATCGATTTCTACTCATTCTTAACGTCTTTTTTAATCGTTAGATCGATTGGGTTATTGTTCTCATTGATTGGATCACCAATCAAATAGGATTCTGCACTATTTGATCTGGTCTCATGCAGAATCCGTTAGTACTCCATACAGAAACGGTCCTAACTAGTGGTATGAGAGCTTTAGCTCGTGATTTTGCATGGATTCAATTGGTTTTTGGTGTTAAAACTCACATTTTCAATCAAAAGAGTCACCACTTTGCTTCAAAAGGTGTTTTCTACGTTCGCATACATTAAAGTTTCGGTTTTTCATTATACGGCATATTAGGGTTTCTAGAAAACTCATATTTTGTGTCAAAGTGTCAAAATATTTGATTTTACAAACACAGCAGCCCTCAATCACATGATTGGTCCATTCGTATGATTGAACTCATTCGTATACTCCATTTGCATGACTGAACTCAATCGCATTTCTCATTCGCACGACTGAACAACTCCAGTCGGTTGATTCCAGTCGCCTTGTTCATACGTACAACTGAATCCAATCGCACGAGTGAATTCATTTGCATCCTTCATTTGCACGAGTGATCCATTTGCACGAGTGATCCATTTGCATAGCCCATTCACATGAGTGAAACTGTCATGTTCTAAGTTTACCAAGTTTAGATCAATGGAAGCCCAATTTGCAGCATTTACTGCTGGAAAGGACTCACACATCCAGAACCTTCTACTTCTACAGAATGAGATTGGAAACTGTAACAAACTACCAAAGTTGTTAACGTTGGATGAATACCAACACCGGAAACAACGATTTGAAATCTACTTAAACGAAGTTGACCTAATTCTTTGGACATCCATTGAGACTGGCTACATGGTACAAGCCAGTGCTAATGGAGTCAAGTTGACCTTTGGGAGGAATGAGTGAAGCCTAGAAGATTCTGTTTAATGCTGAAAAGAAAATATATGCCTTGTTGACTAAGTCTATACCTAAGGACATCTTTAATTAGTTCTCCTAGAACATGTTGGCTAATAAGTTATTGGGGGCATTGGAAAAGAGATATGAAGAAAATGCAACTCTGAAAGCACTAAAGGCTAAAGCTCTTAAGAAGGAATTTGACAAATTTTTTTCAATTAGAAATAAGAGTTTGGATGATATCATCAATCGATTCTATCATTTGATGAGTGAGTTGCACACTCATGGTGTGACCACATCCATGGAAGATAAAGTCTCTAGCTTTGCTGATGGTCTACCTGATAAATGGGATCCATTTGTGTCAAATCTGAGACAAAATGAAATTCTTGCTACTTTAGACATAAATGATTTCATCTAGAAGTTAAGGGAGAAAGAACTACGTGTGAAATACAAGTCAAAGAAAGGTTCCAATGTTTAGAATCATTCTCTATACAATTCAGTTCTAACTCCAACTGTTTCAGGAGCACCATTACAAACGGAGTTTGTGTCTAGCTCTTCTGCTTCTTCCCAAAGCAGTGCATCAGGAACCAAAATGTCAGGCTCATCTGAACCTAATACATAGTTACTGAGGCAAATACTACAAATTTGAAGGCCGAGAATCTCGGAATGTCACAGTGGAAATTGCTAAAAAGCACATGGACCTTCTAGTAGCTATTGTACAATCTTATGATGGTTTACTTGCTTGTATGATTGGAAATTTTCATCTTGCTGATAAGGACTATGAGCAAGTTGATGAAACTAAACTAGAAAGACTGGATATAATGTGGGCTTTGGCTAGTGTTGTCCGAAGGGCAAAGAAGTTTGTTAAAAAGACATGGCAAAATCTAGTTGCCACTAAAGATACAACTTTTGGATTTGATAAAACCAAAGTCACGTGCTTTAACTGTGGTAAAAATGGGCACTTTAAATGTGAGTGTGTAAAGCCAAAGAAAACTAGAAATGGAAATCTGTTTCCTACACTCAACCATCAAGACAAGGATAAGATTGGAACTTCATCTTCAAGTAAAAAGACAAAGGCTTTGACTGCTCAAGGTGATGAAGGTCAAGACTGGTCTTTCCGATTTGTTCCTGAGGGTGATCTAAACATTGCTCTCGTTGATGCGTTGGATGATGGGTCTTAAAGTGAAAGAGACATCATAGCTAAGCAAATTTTAGATATCGAAGAAGCTATGGATGTTGTTGATCATCTAGTTGATGAAGAGATTAGTACTATGAATATAGAATCTCCAGTCACCAAAGAGTCTGATGTTGCTTTGATGGCTGATTCGTGTGATTCCTCATAGGTAAGTTCTAAAGACCAATTATTTGAAAAACATGCTTGTACTGAATGTGAGAAATTTAGAGAAAGCATTGATCTAAAATTTGCTAGGTTATTAGAACATAATTATAATCTAGTAAATGATTTACAACTTTGCACTGTAGCAAATCGTATCATAAAACAAAATGAGTGCAGCTTCAAAGAAAAGATAGACTTTTGGGGAAACAACTAAGAGAAACCGAGGTTGTTGCCTTAAATCAATCAAATGACATCAACTTGTATTTAAACTCTTTGGAGGAAACTAAAAAAGAAAAAGAAGTTTTGGAAGTCGAGGTTGAATCATTAAAGCAAAAACTGCATAGTTTGGCTAGTTCTTCTCACATAGTTCAAAACTTAGTGAAAGAACAAAATAACAAGGAAGGTCTGGGTCATAAAGTAGTACCACCACCACATGCAATACTTTTGAACACTAAATGTAGACCAATCAATAATAACCAGTAGAGGATCGTGTGGTGTCTACTCCTCTGGTTTGTGATCCCGATTCTACGGGTAAACTTGTGAAATCTATCACTAAACAGAAGGATTCTACTTTGAAATCAAAAGAGAAGATGCCTGTTGAGAATTTGGATGATAAAATTGAAAAGGTTAATTTAGGATCAGGTTCACAAACGTCTATTTCAGAACCCAAAATGTCTAATCCAATTAACCATAAACGTGTTAATCATCAATGTCCAAATAAAATGAAATTGATAGATGTTCAAAATCTTAAAACAATTAATTTTGTTAAAGAATGTGAAACATCTAAAAGAGGAGTGAAACAACCCAACCGGACACATCTCAAACCCCTACCAAACTCAACCCCACATCAAAGTTTTCCTCAATCTGTAGAAGGGAGATCATGCTACAGTTGTGGAAAACGATGACATATTTATCCAAATTGTCCTTATTATCAGATACCCAAAAAGAAAATTGAACTTTTTGATGAAAACCAAGTTTTTCCAAAATTAGATCTAATACTCAACCTAAGAGTATTAGTGAACCTAAAGTTCAAACCATAATCCAGTTGTCTATTTACCACAAACAAGCCTTACACAAAACTGGTTTATGGAAGATAAAATCAAGTAATATGTCTGATAGTGAGACCAAGAAGAAGAAGTATGTGCTCTCATCCTTTGAAGGACAGTGGATTGAGTTCATGATATGTGATAACTCTGGGACACCTAAGCCAGTTAAGGCTTGGGACCCAACCGTGAACTAATCAATGTCATTGAATGTGTAGGGTGTCTGCTACAACGCTATCGCTAATACCTGGATTACTGATAGTGAGCCATCCAGGCACATGACAGGGAATTCGTCTCTCCATTTCAACGTCAAACAAATTAAAGGGGGCACATATCATTCTTTGGGAATAAAGGAGGTTATATCACCGCTCAAGGCAAAGTGGGAAACGAGAAAGTGAAGTTTGACAAGGTTAACCAGTTCAAAAACTACAAAACAACTTGCTATCTATCTCCCAGATCTGTGATAAAGGATTCAAAGTTGCTTGATAACAAAAAGTTCTACATGTTGAAGAAGGATTATGTTATCGAGGAGGATAAAGTTCTAATGTCAGCTTCAAGATATAACGATCTGTATGTCTTGGTTGAGTCCACTGTTCAATGCTTTTTGTCAAAGGCAACAGAGAGGGACTTAGTCTCTTAGCATAGGAGAATGGGACACATTAATCCTAGGAAGATGAATCATCTGGTTCAGATTGACTTAGTGAATGGAGTCATCGTCAAGAACTTTCAGCTCCTAGATTTTTGCATAGCATGTAAGAAAGGGAAAAAGACCAAGAAGTCTCACAAGGCAAAGAAAGTTAATTCTATTGATATTCCTCTCGAGCTTGTACACATGGATCTATTTGGCCAAGTTAGCACAAAGAGCATTGCTGGAGATCTATACTGCTTTGTAGTAACTGATGATTACTCAACATTCTCTTGGTGATGTTTCTGAAATCCAAATCAGAGACATTTGAATCATTCAAACATCTAGTAACTACTTTGGAATCACTCTACAAGTTGAAAGTAGGAAAGATTCGATCAGACAACGGAATAAAGTTCAAGAATCAGTGGATGGAGGAATTCTGTCGCGAGAAAGGAATTGTTCATCAATTTACTTATGCTTACACTCCACGGATGAATGGGGTTGCTGAAAGAAAGAATCGGAGCTTGATAGAAAGAACAAGAACAATGTTAGCTGACTCTAATTAAGCCTATTCAATTTTGGAACGAGGCAGTGGCAAATGCATGTTACATTCTCAATCGAGTCTTGGTGGTCAAACGTCATGGGAAAACATGTTATGAATTGCTCCAGCGACGTAAACCAAACTTGGAGTATCTCGAACCATTTGGAGCACCATGCATGCTGTTAAAGAAGACTCGGACTGGGAAGTTTGTGAGAAGGCCGAAGAAGGTATCTTTCTCAGATACAGTATAACAGACAAGGGAGTTTATAACAACTCAATGGGTCAGGTAGAAGTGTGGTGCAATGTTGACGTCCAAAGATACACCACCCCCTTGCTGGAAAAGGACCTTCATTCTTCTTTGACTATGATGGATTTTTCAAGGCCTTCAATATATCTCCTTCATATCCTGATGATGAGTTATCTACTTGCATGATGTATGATGATCTGAATACTCCTCCACTGGACCAAACATCATCGGTTCCATTAAACGATTCGTCTAGCCCTTTAACGGGAGAGCTTGAGGTAAGTGACTCTTCCTCTGATCATGAAGCAGTTGAGACTACAAATGTGGACCAGGAGGAACAGGTTCCTAATAATGAAAATACACAAGCATCTGATCTCGATGCCACTGACACTTCTGTAGCTCATACTCCAACCACCCCAGAAACTAAACTAGGGATTCATAATTTGTGTTAGGACCGTGTACGTAAGGATTACTAACTGATAATGCGTGTATACCAGATCAAATAGTACGGAATCCTATTTGATTAGCGATCCAATTAGTGAGAACGCAGTTCAGATCAATCTAATGATTAAAGAAAATGTTAAGAACAATTAGTACGAGATCAACTACGATGTATGAAGTTGGAATAGGTTTTCTTGAGTCTCTGGACGGCTAGGGTACTACTATGTATGCAGGTATTTGAATTGTCTATTTTTCCACAAATTAGGTGGTATTTATAGGTTAGGGTTTGTCAATGACTAAACCATTAGCATGGTACATTCGTGCGACTGAATCATGCGATTGATCCCTATGCATGACTGAAGGAGGTTTAGTCGTGCGACTGAGCCAATCTTATGTCTTAATCGTGTGACTAATCCAGTCTCCTAGTTCAGTCGTTCGACTGGTCCATTAGCATGAAGTGTTCATGAGTATGGTCCATTAGCATGGTCCATTCACATGAAGACTTCATATGATTAAGTTTAAACACATTTCTCAACCATTATTGACTATGAACTATGTAAACAACGACAAACCTATATAGTTAGTTCAATATAAATTATTACAAATAAACAATGAAACAGTTAACATTATAAGCATCAATCACATATTGTATTTCATTCATACCCATTCATTACATATGCGTAAGACATGACAGACATTTACATTAAGCTCCTAAACTAGGTACTCATGTATCTACAAACTCCCCCTTGGACCTAGTTTACATAAGTGTCTAGCATTCTTCATTAGCTCCTCAAATTTCTTGTACTTTCCTCTCTAGTAACTTCGGCATGTATCTCGAATGCAAAACAAAGTCGTATAATGTTCTGGAACTAGAGGGCTTGTACTATATCTTGCGAGTCATAGAATAATGGCCACTTGTATAATGTATAAACATTTTCAGCAGAAAAGTTTGTTAGCCACATAGGGTCAAACACCCCGATAGTTTCCATTTTGCTCTCTCTCTGTAGAACTATGACCGCTTCACCTGTTCTCCAATCGTAATACCACCATGTAAACTGTGGAGTGAAGTCCTGTGGCATTTCCCGTAAGGGAATCTTAGACATAGTGCGCGAATGACTCCACTTTAGCACCACCTTTGGCTTTCCAGATATTGGGTTCACTTCAGACCCTCGGATGAACCTCTTCGGTTGTTGTGGTTTGAAGTTTACCCACCTGGTGTGGTATTCTTTCCTTAGTGCAGCCTCAAACCAGCCTCACATTTTCCTCGGATTAGCATATAACAAGTTTAGGCGTACCAGCTGGTTGAGCTCAAAACACTAGGGCGAGTCTTTAGATCGTGTGCGAATCTAAAGTACTCTATACCCTTCTCCCTCTTGACAGCATACACGTTAATATCCTCAAAATACGCCCATGCAATGATCTTGCCCGACACCTTTAGATGAATCTTGACCTTGTATAGCTTGGTGTAGGCATTTGGCTTTTGTGCAATGCGTTGGGCTCGTATCTTAGAAAAACAAGCCGCCCATTCAGCCTTCTTTATATCAACATCAGCGTTTGAGGCTTGGGCTTGGCTTTGATTCTTCTCAGTCTCCTGTTCCATTCCATCCAGTTTGTCGAACGTAGCACTATCGAGAGTGTCACCCAAATTGGGGATCACATTGCCCTCTAGGTCAGTGTACTCTGGATAGTACTCAGTAGTGACATCCTTAATCTCTATTTCATCTACGTCGTTGAGCTCATCGTCACTGGTTACATCAAAAGTAGCCACATCTTTGACAATCTCATCTGGGTTTAGCCTGAACATCTCTACCAGTTGCTCATGTCAGCTTGTGAATGATTTCCCCTTCTTCGGGAGTATAGCTCATCAACCTTCTCACAATCCCTTGCAAATCAAGAATCATTGTTAATTGAGACTTGATTCGCTGTAGGGGAGCAACATCATATTCATCATGCTGAGATGTTTGATCTTCTTGATTTGAACATGTAACACATCAACCATTAGTAATTAATCAAGACAATCAAACTTTGATAAAGATATATATGCATTAATATAGAATTTTAATACAGATTCAAGTACTAAAGTTTTCAAATACATAAACATCTAATCATTACTTTTGTCTTGAAGTGCAGGCTTCTTAGCAGGAGGGGCGAGGATGATGCTCCTTGGTCTTGGGTTCTACTGGTTCTCCTTTCTTGACCCGAGCATATGCTGACGCAATTGAATCCTCTTCTTTATCATCAACTCCGCCCTTCTTTCCCTTTGTCCCTACATCATTATTGTCCTCTTCATCATCAGTCTTATCATCATCACCATCATCATCATCTTCATTATCATCATCATCATCACCCTCTCTTATCTTCAGAGCCTTATCTTTAGATCCCTTCAGTTTGAGCATGATAATCCTGTTTGAGGACTCCAACTCCTCAATCCTCTTTACTGATTGGTCATTGCGCTCCTGGAGTTGGGAAATCTGTTGTGCTTGCTGGGCAATCTACTAGTGCTTGAGTGGCATTTAGCTCCACAAGCTGACTTAGTTGAGTAGCTTTTTCTTCGTTAGCAGCTAACAGCTTCAGCACCATCCTGTTTAGTGCTGCTAGCTGTTCCTCTACCCCAATGGAGGGTAGAGTGGATCATGTGGTAAGGTGGTATGGGTTGACAGTCCTGCTTGGTGCTGGTGGTGGTAGATGTGGTGAATATGGGTGGTTGGATATGAGTGGATGGTGAAGGGTTGGCTGTAGTAGTGGTGGTTGGGAGTGTGGTAGGGATAGGTGGGGTGGTAGTGGTGGTGGTAGCTGTGGTGGATGTGGGAGATGTAGTGGTGGTGGTAGTAGTGGTGGTTGTGGTAGTTGTGGTGGTGGGTGTGTTCAATGTAAATTTGGGCCTCTTACCCTTTTTGCCATAAGGGTGAGCCATCCTCTTGTTCCTGGAGCATTTAGAAACAGAGGCTCCCCTTGGTTGCTTGGCTGGTCCAGGGTATAACATGGATCAGCATCAGTGGAAATAGCATCCCCGAACTCACCCTGGCGTCCACCACCCGCCCTGAGCCCTCTTTCAGTGGCTACGACCCGGTTTCCTACCGTCCACACTAGAGGCTCCTCGTCAGACTCCTCCTCCTACTCCATCTGGAAATCAGGGTGAATGGGAGCAGGCTCGGGTCCACCCAGACCATCACCTCCTTGATCATCACCATGGCCACGATCATTAGAATCATCGTAGGGTAAAGCAATAGGCTCAATATCTAAATCACTATGGTCATGGCGCCACTTCCTCCTAGCTGGCGCTACATAATCCTCCCGGGCCAGATGCCCAAACAGTCTCCTTACCAGGGGCTTCACCTACTTGCCCTGGTATACCTTTATCCTCCCTAATGTGGTGTCATCCATCACCTCCAGTATAACTACATCATCACTATCTTTGGGTACCGAGGGTAGCTTTTGGTCGATAACCAGCTGAAGGAAACGCGGGTACATACAGAAACCCTCCTTTCACTTGGCTTCTATGTTCTCTACCCAGTAGTTGAAGATCATCCGTGAAAAACGAATGGATGATTCAGTACCAGAGCCACATAGGCGTTCTGGATTTGATCAGACAGCTCACCAAAGCCTCCCTTCCTCGAGGCTATGCACTTTTGCAGTACATGGGCTAAGTACTTGAGTTGGAGGCACAGGTTGCTCTTGTTGAGCACACCTGCATTTATGTCCCCCACGTACTTAGCCCGAAGAAAACAACCTCAGACTGTCAGTGGATGCAGTCTGGTAGGGCAGTCACTATCACCTCACAACTCTAACACCCTCCTCAGATCTTCCTCGTTTAACTAAATCTCCTCCCCAAATATGGAACTCCAAATAGGATGTGATTCAGCAGACCTGTCGACTACTACGCTTTCCCAGAAAGCTTGCTGAACCGATTGATATGGTGTGCATGGGGTAGGTATTTCCTTGTAGATACTAGATCGTCTCAGGAATGTAATAATACCCACAAAATCCGATGCACTCCGGGAGTGACGTCCAGATGTGCACAAAGATTATGCTTTGTGGTCATGGTCTATCTACTCGCCATGTTTCTATAACACATGACACATAAACATTAGAATTAATCCATAACAGAAACACTTGAAACTTAAACTATTTTGAAATCAATATGGTTCAATCTTGTGATTGAATTATACAACTGAGTTCAGTCGGGCGATGTGTGACTGAGCATGCGGCTGAGTTTAATCGTGTGATTGAGCATGCGGCTGAGTTCAATCGTGCGATTGAGCATGTAGTTGAGTTTATTCGGATGATTGTGCTCATACGCCTTGTTCATTTGGCCGATTGGGCCATTCGCCCCGTTCAATCGTGCGATTGAAGTTCATTCGAAGTGTCCAGTTGGATGACTCTCTGTTCACACTCTAACCTGAATCGAGGTCAAACTTGATGTAAACATCGTTTATAGACTCTTTAGACGCGTAATCCATCAAAATAACACTTAGTACTAAATAATTTGATGATTAAGTACAGATTAGCGGTTTATTTAGAAGGTTTTGCCTCGGTTTTGTTTAGACCCGATTTGAACTTTAGGGCTTGATTAATCTGTGCATTTTGGTCGATTTTAGTCTTGCATTACCTATAGAAACAAAGCGTAATCAGTTAGTCTCACAAACAGGGCGCTAAATCAAAAATATGAAATTGGCCAGAGTAATCTTGCTTTCGTGCAATTTAGGAGCGATTTAGGAGTGATGAGTGCCTGAGACCGACTCTCCCTCTATTTATACTAGGGTTTCCTTCAGTCGTGCGACTGAACCTATTCACACTCTTGATTCGTGCGACTGGGGCTCAGTCGTGCGACTCGTTCAGTCGGTCACATTCAGTCATGCGAGTAGGTTTCAGTCGTGCGACTGACTCATTTGGTTAGCTCCATTCGTGTGATTAGTTCATTCTGGTGATCCAATCATACTCCTTGACCCATGCTTATGGTCCAATCATACGTCTGGTCCATACGTGTGGTTCAGTCATGTGATTGGGCTCATACATATGATCCAATCGTGCAACTGGTCCATACTTATGATCTAGTTGTGCAAATGGCTCATACTTGTGAGTTTGACCTTATGACTATTCAAACACTTATCCCTTTTAACTATAGATAAATCATTATGACCAATGATCATCTTAGACATGACCTTTTTAACTTTGAACACTGTTGATCACCTCAGACGTGATCCTTTTAAAACTTTTGAAAACTGTTAATAACCTCAGACGTGATCCTTTTACATAATACATAATTTTTCATCTCAGACGTGACTTATTTTAATTTTGAACATATTGGTCACCTCAGACGTGACCCTTTTGTGTGAGTGATTCACAGATTATGACGAGTTGTTGAGTTCGACACTTACTTTACAGTTAACTAAAATTAAAGAAAACAACTTGAAATTAAATGCAATAACAAGACATATTTTTGTATTTTTGACTAGAGATTGAGTTCAACCTATTAGAATACTTCTAACTTATTTGACTTCCTGGACAACACAACTTCAATTCAGTTTTATCATTTCTGGTACATTCATTATGGAATCATACAGGTGTATCATAATCATTTGGGACAATTTCATTTACCATTTTGTTGCTCGATTAGTCAACAGCAATTTTAGGAAATCATACTAGAACTACCAGATGCACATAATGATTTTGACTTTCAAGAACTACAAATCACAATGATTATCAGTATACTTGTCCTTTTAAGTCCATACACAGACTTTTGACACACATTGGTGATAAATTCAGGTTTAATTATTTTAACGAGCATTTGTGGATCCCATGCTTATATGGTAATCAACGTTCCTCAGGAGATTTTTGAGTGGTCTATGGGTATATTACAAGAATAAACTATTCTAAGAGCTTTCAAAGAGATGCTAAGCCTCAGGTCAGTGCCACCGCAAAGCAGAGAGGCGCAAACAACAATGAATTCTAGAATATTTAGGTTATGCTTATCCTTAGATCAGTGCCACCGCATAGCAGAGAGGCACACAACCTATCTTCTTGTTTGAGCAATTATTATTCGTTTTGCACATATTGCACCAACAACTTAAGTTATTAGCTAGATTGCTTGTTGCATTTTTCATGTGCGTTGCTCATATTTTATGGTCTTCCGCACACATATGTGGCATTTATTTTGCTTTTCACCCCTTATTGGAACTTTGTTAATTGTGTTACCCAGGGATAAGATGGGAACCACAGCTTGTTGAACAACTTAGTTCGAATTTTAAACCACCAATGAGGTCTACTAATTTATTGTTGAGTCTACCGACACATCATAAAATGAACTAGCAGCCTCTAGGTCTACTTTATCTATGTTACCTCAGTAGTTTGCTAGTTTAACTATCATTTTTCCTTTTATTTTTCTTGGACTTCTCCGACTTATACATGAAATTTTGCATCTTAATCGTTTAAAGTCCTTTAAATGCCCAAAATATCTGTTTCTTGTCTACTATCATTTTCCATAACCGTTGAATCAATATCACAGATTTGAGTACTTTCCTTTTGGCTAAACTGTCCTCCTCCCTTGTTTTTTTTGTTTTGTTTTTTTAAGTAATTAAATAAAACAACTAATTTAATACTAAACCTAACTATTCTCCCCCTAAAATTCTAAAACCGAAAGTATTTTCTCATTTTTGGATTTTAATAGACGAAGAAATAGAAAATAAAAAATAAAATAAAATTGACTCTATGCGTCGGATTATGTACTGTCGTCTTCTTGAATCACGTCACATTTCTTTTTCATACCGTTGACACCTAACAGATATAAGAATCTCGGTTTATCAAAAGCTTTTTTGTAGAGGTCAGCGTGTTGAAAGTCCGTATTAATTTTAACTACATTGATTAAATTCTTTTCAAAACGATCACGTATAAAGTGATACTTAATCCCGATGTGTTTAGTTTTAATATGTTGGACCGGATTTTTAGATACGGCGATAACAGCAGAATTATCAACAAAGATAGGAGTGTTAGAGAATTTCAAACAATAGTCACGCATTTGTTGTTGAATCCAGATGATTTGCGAACAGCAACTTGCAGCAGCAACATATTTAGCTTCACATGTTGACAGAGCAACGAAGGTCTGCTTCTTACACTGCCAGTTGACTAATCTTCTCCCAAAAAATTGACATCGTGCAGACGTTGACTTGTATTTCATTTTGCAGCTGCCATAATCTGAATCGCTGTACGCTGTAAGCTCAAAGTCATTGTCATGAGGATACCACAACCCGAGTGTTGGAGTACCCTTCACATAACGGAATATCCTTTTGACACCAATGAGATGGTTGACTTTGGGTTTGGCCTGATATCTGGAAAAAGACACATCGCGTACATGATATCAAGTCTTGAGGCAGTGAGGTACATGAGGGATCTGATCATTCCTCTGTACATGGTGGCATCCACTAGATCACCATTTTCGTCGGGTGCTACATCGTGGTTTGTAGCAAGTGGAGTCCCAGCTGCTGAAACATTCTCCATATCAAACCAACTTAGGATATCACCTACATACTTGGTCTGATGTAGAAATATGCCTTTTGGTGTCTGATCCACCTGTAACACGAGAAAGAACTTCATCTCTCCTATGGCACTCATCTCAAATTCAGATTTTATTACTGCTTCAAATTCTCTACATAACTCTTCGCTTTTGGAACCGAAGATTATGTCATCAACATAAATTTGAACAAGTAGTAAGTCACCATCCTTTTCATTGATGAACAATGTACAATCAATCACTCCTCTGCGAAAGCCGTGTTTCACAAGATGAGTCGAGGGCTTCTCGTACCATGCTCTTGGGGCTTGGTGGAGCCCGTAGAGAGCCTTATCAAACTTGTAAACTCTGTACCAATGATATGGATCCTCAAATCCTTCGGGTTGACTGATATACACTGTCTCACGGATTTCACCATGAAAGATTGCACTCTTTACATCTAGTTGATAAACTTTGATCTTCATGTAAGATACATAGGCTAGGAAGATACGTATTGCTTCCATTCTCGCCACAGGTGCAACCACTTCATTGTAATCAATACCTTCGACTAGTCGAAATCCTTGAACTACAAGTCGAGCCTTGTTTCTGATTATGACCCCTTGGTTATCTTTCTTGCATTTCAAGACCCATTGGTGCCAACTACCTTAGCACCTTTTGGTCTGTCCGCCAATGTCCATACTCCTAACTTCTTGAATTGGATGAGTTCTTCTTACATGGAAATGACCCATGCCTCATCGTTTAGGGCTTCACTTATATATATTGGCTCAAATTGAGACACAAAACATCGATACACACCATCGTGAAGATAACCCTTTTCCATTACCGAGGCATAATCAGCTAAGTATAGCTGATTTCTAGTCTGTACTCCTGATCGAACATCTCTAATGACATTGTCCAAAGGATGATAAACATCGAAGCATGATCCAGGAGTAGTAGGAACAACTACCTCATTATCCAGATTGTGAACCCCAGGTTCAATATCTAAGGCAGCGGAGTGTGAGGTTCCGAAGTGTCAAAGGCATCAACATCAGATGCTTAGGTAATTGCAATAGTAGGAACCTGATCCACCTGATCATTCTCCACGTCTTCATCATTAGAGGATGAGTCACTTACCTCCAGTGCTCCCCCTGAATGACTCAAAGACCCACCTTGTGAACCTAATGTTGTCGAGTCTTGTGATAGTGTGTTTAAGACATCAAACATCATTTTGGTTGCTAACTCATCATCAGGAGGGGAGAGAAGGATGTTGAAGGACTTAAAGAATCCATCATAATCGAAGAAGAATGCAGGTCCTTTTCCAGCAAGGGGTGGTGTATCTTTGAGCGTCGACGTTGCACCACACTTCTACTTGACCCGTTGAGTTGTTGTAAACTCACTTATTCGGTGTGTTGTATCCTAGAAAAATTCCTTCAGGCTTCTCACTGAACTTCTTGACTGAGTTTTCTTCAGTAGTGTACATGGTGCTCCAAATGGTTTGAGGGACTCCAGATTCGGTTTATGTAGCTGGAGAAACTCATAGCACGTTTTACCATGACGTTTGACCACAAACACTTGATTAAGGGTGTAACATGTGTTAGCTACTACCTCGTTCCAAAATTGGATAGACAGTTTCAAGTCTGCTAGCATCGTTCGTTCTGTCTCTATCAAGCTTCGATTCTTTCTCTCATCAACTCTGTTTATTTGAGGAGTGTAGGCAGATATGAACTGTTGCAGTATTCCTTTTTCTTTGCAGAGTGCCTCCTGGTTCTTGAACTCGGTTTCATTGTCTGAGCGAACTTGCCTTACCTTCAGCTTGTAGAGTGAATCCAATGTAGTTACCAGCTCTTTGAATGACTCAAATGTCTCTGATTTGGATTTCAGAAATATTACCCAAGAGAATCTTGAGTAATCATTCGTAACTACATAGCATTACAAGTCGCTGGCAATGCTCTTTGTACTAAATGAGCCAAACAGATCCATGTGAAGAAGCTCAAGAGGCAACTCAATGGAATTTACTTTCTTAGCCTTATGAGCCTTCTTGGTCTGTTTCCCTTTCTTACACACAACTCAAAAATCCGGTAATTGGAAGTTCTTAACATTTACTCCACGCACTAGATCATTCTGGATCAAGTGATTCATCTTCCGTGGATTAATGTGTCCAGTTCTCCTATGCTAGGAGATGCAGTCTTTCTCTGTTGCATTTGACAAGAAGCATTGAACTTGATGATCAGTTGTGGAGGCCTTTGATAGGTCCAAGATATATAAGTTGTTATATCTTGAAGCTGACATTAAGACTTGGTCCTCCGGAATTTTGTAATCCTTCTTCAATACAAAGCACTTCTTGTTGTCAAAGACGACCTTGAATCCTTTGTCACATATTTTGGAGACAAAAGTAAGTTATTTTGAAGTTCTTGAATGTAGTTTACCTTATCAAACTTGACTTTCTGATTTCCCACTTCGTCTTGTGTAGTGATATATCCTCCATTATTACCAGTAAATGAAACATGTCCCCCTATAATTTGTTTCACAGTTGAAAGGAGAGACAAGTTCCCAGTCATGTGCCTTGATGCTCCACTATCAACATCCAGGTATTTGTAGTAGAACTATAGAGAACACCTGCACATTCAAAGGAAATGATTAGTTTAGATTAGGGACCCAAGCCTTAACTGGCTTGGGTGACCTAGAGGAATCACACATCATAAACTCACCCACTATCCATTTGACGGTGAGGGCAAATCATTTGTCTTCTTGTTCTCATTATCAGACACTAGGCTTGACTTTTCTTTCCATAAGCCAGTTTTGTGTAAGGTCTGTTTGTGATAAATAGACGACTGGCTGATGGTTTGAACTTTATGTTCACTAATTCTTTTTGTGGAGTAATAGAGCTCCTTTTTGAAGAACTTGGTTTAGTGTCATGAAGAACTTTCTTCCTTGGTGTCTGATAATAAGGACAATTAGAACTGATATGACCATACTTTCCACAGTTGTAGCATGATCTACTTTCTACATATTGGTGGAACTGTTTTTGTGGGAAAGTGTGTGATACTGGGGTGATTTTGGTCTGGTTGGGTTTGCACACTTTTTGTTTAGATGTTTTTTCTTCTTTAACAAAATTCATTGTTTGAAAATGTTTAACATCTTTATCCTTTTGTTTATTTGGACTATGACGTGGAGCACGTGGTTGGTTAACTCATTTGGTCTTTTTCGGTTCAGAAATGGACATGTTTGAACCTGACTTCACATTAACCTTTTCAAATTGTTCATCCAAATTTACAATAAGCATCTTGCCTTTAGAATTCAAAGTAGCCTCCTTCTATTTAGTAATAGAATACACCGATTTACCTGTGGGATCCAGATCACTAACCAGAGGAATCGACACCACATGATCTTTAATTGGATTGTTATTTACTGGTCTACACTTAGCATTTAACAAAATTTCATGTGGTGGTGGAACCACTTTGTAACCCAAACCCTCTTTGTTGTTTCGTTCTCTCACTAAGTGTTGAACTATGTGAGAATAACTGGTCCAACTGTGCAGTTTTTGTTTTAATGAGTTGACTTCGACTTCCAAAACTGCTTTTTCTTTCTTAGTTTCTTCTAGGGAGTTTAAATAGAACTTTATATCATTTCCTTGGTTAAATGCAACAGCCTCGGTTTCCCTTAGTTGTTTATTTAAAAGTTCTATTTTCTCTTTATAACTGTGCTCATTTTGTTTTAAAATCCGATTTGCTTCTGTGTATAGTTGTAAGTCATCTACTAAGCTATCATTGTGATCTAATAACCTAGCAAATGTTAAATATATGCTTTTTCTAAATATGTTACATTCATTATAAGCATGATTTTCAAAGAGTTTTTCTTTAGTACTTACCTGTGAAGACTCGATTGAATCAGCCATCAATGTAGAATTTGAGTCCTCAGATGCTGGTGATTCTGAACATGTCGTTCTTAGATTGTCTTCATTTAGGTGATTGACCACATTCATAGTATCTTCATTATTTGACATCACTAGTTCAATTGCGATTTCACCTTCACTTGTAGATTTGTCATCCAAACCCTCAACACAAGCAATGTTGGATTCCCCCGGAGAGAAAAAAGAAAGGTCCAATCTTTCACTTCGTCATCTTGTGCAGCCAAGGCCTATGTTTCCTTGTTTGACGAGGTAGCTCCACTCGTGGATTTATCTTGACGCTTGAAAGAGGAGAATGGATTACCGTTACCTGTCTTCTTAGGCTTAACACACTCACGTTTGAATGCCTCTTCTCTCCACAACTAAAGCAGGTAACTTTAGTTTTATCGAAACAAAGGTAGTGTCCTTTGTGGCTACCAAGTTCTGTCCCGTCCTTTTCACAAACTTCTTTGCTCTCTGGACAACACTTGTTAAAGCCCACATAATGTCCATTCTTTCTAATTCAATCTCGTCCACTTGTTCGTAATTCTTATCAGCCAGATGGCAATTTCCGATCTTTCCTGCAACTAGACCATCATAAGAATGAACAACCGTAGCTAAGAGGTCCATATTCTCCTTTGTAACCTCCACGGTGATGTTCCCGAGATTCTCGGTCTTCAAATTCGTAGCATTTGCTTCAGGTACTATATATTGGGTGCAAGATGACGCAAACATTTCAGATCCTCAAGTAGTGGCTTGGGTAGGAGCTGCTGAACTTGACACAAATGTCGTTTGAAGTGGTGCTCCTGAACTTGTTGAGGTGGTAGATGAGTTATACAGTGACGGGTTCTGATCGTAGGATCCTTTTTGAGACCTATACTTCATCCTCAATTCTTCCTCTCTTAGCTTCAGAATGAAATCATTAATATCCAACTTTGCAAGCATATCATTCTATCTCAGATTGGACACAAACGAGACCCACTTCTCTGGCAAACCATCAATGAAACTTGACACTTGTCTTCCATTGACGTGGGACTCCATGAGTGTGCAGTTCACTCATCAAGTGGTAGAATCGGTCGATGATGTCATCCAGGCTCTCCTTCCCTATCGAATAGAAGTTATCAAACTTCTTCTTTAGAGCCTTTGCCTTTAAGGCCTTCAATGTTGCATTCCCGTCATATCGTGTTTCCAAAGCCTCCTATAACTTATTTGCTTGTTTGTTCTCAGAAAACTGGTGGAATATATCCTTTGGTATTGACTGAGTCCACAAAGCATACACTTTCTTCTCAGCATTGTACTTCACCTTTTGGCTATCAGTCATGCCGCCCAGAGTAAGTTTAACACCATCAGCACCAATCGGCATGATATAACTGTCTCAATTGATTCCCACAGATTGGGATCAACTCCATTTAGATAAATCTCAACCTTTGCTTCCATTGTGGGTAATCGTCTAACGTGATAAGCCTAGGGGGCTTATTGTGATTCCCAATCTGACTTTCCAGAAGCAAAAGGTTCTGGATATGCGAGTCCCTTCCAGCAGTAAACACTGAATACTGATCTTCTATTTCGTTAAACTTTGAACTTAACTTAAGACTTATTCACTCGTGCGAATGGATAGGTGCGAATGGGTCAATCGTGCGATTGGACTAATGTAGATGAGTCAATCGTGTGATTGAACAAATACGGATGAGTCAATCATGTGATTGGACAAATGGGAAGGACAATGCGAAT
The DNA here is from genome assembly GCA_025506515.1 of Flaveria trinervia. NCBI lineage: Eukaryota > Viridiplantae > Streptophyta > Magnoliopsida > Asterales > Asteraceae > Flaveria > Flaveria trinervia. The sequence continues at coordinate 75,407,371 of CM046448.1, forward strand.
GGGGCGTTCAGTCGTATGAATGGATAGCGACTGAGTTCAATCGTGCGAATGGATGTGAGATTGAGTTCAGTCGTGCGATTGAGCCAATCGTGCGACTGAGGCTGCTAGTTTTGAAAATTCAAAGGTTTTTGGTTCTTTTACACAACAATACGATTTTTTACAAACCCTAATCTTCCGTTAGCCAAAAAACGTGAACTTTTAAATCTGGAGACAATGAAAACACTGTTTTACTCAAAAAGGTGACTCTTTTGAATGAAAAACGTGATTTTTGCACCAAAACTTATCGAATCACACGCAAAATCAAGAGCCAAGGCTCTGATACCACTTGTTAGGACCGTGTACGTACGGAGTACTAACTGATAATGCGCATATATCAGATCAAATAGTGCGGAATCCTATTTGATTGGCGATCCAGTCAGTGAGAATACTGTTCAGATCAATCTAACGATTAAAGAAAATGTTAAGAACAATTAGAACGAGATCAACTGCTATCTATGAAGTTGGAACAGGTTTTCTTGAGTCTCTAGACGGCTAGGTACTATTATATGCGTAGGTATTCGAATTGTGTGTTTTCCACGAATTAGGTGGTATTTATAGGTTAGGGTTTGTCAATCGTACGACTGAACCATTAGCATGGTTTAGTCGTGCGACTGAATCATGCGATTGATCCATACGCATGACTGGAGGTTCAGTCGTGTGACTGAGCCAATCTTATGTCTCAATCATGCGACTGATCCAGTCTCCTGGTTCAGTCGTGCGACTGGTCCATTAGCATGAAGTTTTCATGCGTATGGTCCATTAGCATGGTCCATTCGCATGAATACTTCATACGATTAAGTTTAAACACATTTCTCAACCATTATTAACTAAGAACTATGTAAACAACCACAAACCTATATAGTTAGTTCAATATAATTTATCAAACAATAAACAATGAAAATTTAACATTATAAGCATCAATCACATATTGTATTTCATTCATACCCATTCATTACATATATGTAAGACATAACAAACATTTACATTAAGCTCCTAAACTAGGTACACATGTATCTACAATTTGGATAATAAGGTAGTTGTTCCCACCACTCCCTATACTCGAATTAATGTGCATCATCCTCTGGACAACATCATCGGGGATATTTCATCTGGAGTTTGGACATGAAATCAGCTATACTCAACTGATTATGTCGCGGTCATGGAAAAAGGTTATCTACCCGATGGTGCTTATCGATGTTTTGTGTCTCAATTTGAGCCAAAATATGTAAGTAATGCCTTAAATGATGAGGCATAGGTAAGTGCTATGCAAGAAGAACTCCTTCAATTCAAGATGTTAGGAGTTTGGACTCTTCTGGACTGACCAAAAGGTGCTAAGGTGATTGGCATTAAATGGGTTCTTAAGTACAAGAAAGATGACCAAGGGGTGCTTGTTGTTCAAGGGTTTAGACAAGTTGAGGGCATTGACTACAATGAAGTGTTTGCACCTATGGCAAGGATGGAAGCAATACGTATATTCTTAGCATATGCATCCTACATGAAGATCAAAGTTTATCAATTGGTTGTGAAAAGTGCATTCCTTCATGCTGAAATTCATGAAATGGTGTAAGTCAGTCAACCCGAAGGATTTAAGGATACTTATCATCGGGATAGAGTTTATAAACTGGACAAGGCTCTTTACGGGATTCATCAAGCACCATGAGCCTGGCATGAGAAGCTTTCTACTCATCTACTGATACATGGTTTTTGTAGAGGAGTTATTGACTGCATGTTGTTCATCAAAGAGAAAATTGATGATTTACTACTGGTATAGATATATGTGGATGACATCTTTTTGGGCTCCAAAAATGAAGCTTCGTGTAAGGAATTCGAATCTGTGATGAAAGCAGAGTTCGAAATGAGTGCTATGGGAGAGATGAAGTTCTTTCTTGGACTACAGGTGGATCAGAAACCCAAAGGAATCTTCCTGCATCAGTCCAAATGTGTAGGGGATATCCTTAGTCGGTTTGACATGGAGAATGCAACGGCTGCTGGAACTCCACTTGCCACGAACCACGATGTAGCACCCAATGAAAATGGTGATCTGGTTGATGCCACTATTTATAGATGAATGATCGGATCTCTAATGTACCACACAAACTCTCGTCTTGATATTATGTATGCCACATGTCTATGTTCCAGATATCAGGCTAAACCGAAAGTAAATCATCTAATTGGGGTTAAATGGATCTTTCGTTATCTAAAGGTACTCCAACACTCGGGTTGTGGTATCCTCATGATGATGACTTTCAGCTTATAACGTATAGTGACTCGGATTATGGTGGTTGCAAGATGAACAACAAGTCGACTTCAGCGGGATGTCAGTTCTTTGGAAGACGGTTAGTCACGTGGCAGTGTGAGGAGCAGACATTTGTTGCTCTATCAACATGTGAAGCTGAATATGTTTTTGTTGCTTGCTTCTGCTCCCAAATCATTTGGATTCAACAGGAAATGCGAGACTACGGTTTGCAATTTTCTAACACCCCTATATTTGTTGATAATTATGTTGCAATTGCTGTCACAAAAAATCTGGTCCAACACCAAAAACTAAACACAATGGTATTAAATATCACTTTATACCTGACTGTTTTGAAATGAAATTAACCGATGTTAAAACTAATACGGATTTTCAACGCGCCGACCTCTACACAAAAGCATTTGAAAACCCTTGGTTTTATATCTTTTAGAGGTTAATGGCGTGAAAAAGAAAAGTGTTGTGATTCAAGAAGTATAAAGCTCCTAGTCTAACACATTTTTGTCTTATTTTATTATTTTTTTAATTTTTAATTTTTATTTTTTGTTTTAAATTCCTGTCGTTTAAAATCCAAAAACACAAAAAGATTTTCGTTTTAGAATTTTAGGCGGAGAATAGTTTAGTTTCAGTATTTAATTACTTAAACAATGAGGGGGACATAAGCTTTAAGAAAACAAATCATATCTGTGAATTTGAATCAAAATTTATGGAAAATGATGGTACACAGAGAACAAATTGTTTGGGACATCAAAAGGATTTAAATGTTCAAAATGCTATATTCAAATTACAAGTCGGAGAAGTCTAGGCAAAATTAAGGAAAAATGATAGTACACTGGTATGCTACTGAGGTAACACAGAGAAAGTAGACCTAGGGGTTGCTAGTTCATTATATGATGTGTCGGTAGATTCAACACAATAGACGAGTAGACCTCATTGGTGAATCAAAATTAAACTAATTTGTTCAACCTGCTGTGGGTTCTCATCTTATCCCTCGTTAACACAATCAACGCATTTCTAATAAGGGGTGACAAGCAAAATAAACGCCACAAATGTTGCGGATGACCATAAAATGAGCAAAGCACATGAAAAAAATGAAATGGTTAAGCGCAATCAAGTTAATGACTAATGTTATTGGTACATGATGTGCAAAAGAAAAAATATACTCTAACAAGAAGATAGGTTGTGTGCCTCTCCGCTATGCGATGGCACTGACCTGAGGATAAGCATAACCTAAATATTCTAGAATTCATTGTTGTATGCGCCTCTCTGTTGTGCGATGGCACTGACCTGAGGCTTGGCATCTCTTTGAAAGCTCTTAGAATAGTTTCTTCTTCTCAAATACCCGTAGACCACTCAAAAATCTCCTGAGGAATGTTGATTACCATATGAGTGTGGGATCCACAAATGTTGGTTGAAATAATATAACCTAACTTATCACCAATGTGAGTCAAAAATCTATGTGTGGATTTAAGTGGACAAATATACTAAAAATCATCATGGCACCGTTTCCACTAGGTGAGGCTACCTTTAGCTTATACGGGCCATTGACAATAGGGTTCCACATCTTGCTGTCTTGCTATCTGATGAAGCCTTCCATTCTTCTGCTCCAAGACCTAAAATTTTCAGGGCTAATAAAGGGAGCTTTTGTCATTGTTCCCATTTCTACCTCGGATTTGTTAAGGGCCATTTTCAGTGAGTGAGTCAAAAGGAGGAATGAAAAACAGATTGATTTGGATGGTTAGATCACGCAATCAAGAGCCTGAGAAGCTCTGATACCAATTGTAGGATCGAAATAAGTCACTTTAACACTTAATTTTTCTCTGAAACTCACTTAGAACAACACTCGGGCAAAGATAGAATCAGTAAGAGTTGATCACAATATAGAAAGTAATAAAGAACACAAGAAGTAATTTTCAAGGTACTTTTATATATTGCTTCTCAACTCAATTATACAAGACTCTTACAAGCAGTGTGGAATGAGTTACAAAGAGAACCTATATATAATACTACCTACAACCGGATATACTTTGATACCAGCTGGGATCGTATAGCAAAAGCCTATACTACAAGGCTATAGTTTAAGGTATCTCGGATAAAGTCTTGTCTGAGATTTGGTAGTCAGGACATGTCCCTGACTTACCTTTTGTCACCAACTAAAGTTGGTAACATGTACTATCATAAAAAGGTGAACAGGTACTATCATAAAAAGGTGAATAGTGGAATAAATTATGGTCAACTCCATGGCTCTTTAGGAAGAAGCCATGTTGTATCAGAAGTCTACAGCGAAGTGTCATAGACCATAGTTGTGTCCACTGGTTCATAGCAGTGTCTTCCGAAGGTTAAATGGCTTCGAAAGAATAAGTACTTCCGAAGCCACTTATACTTCGGAAGAGGCTGCTTCATCCAAAGCTTGGAGACTTTTTATTTTCAACATTCTTCAGAAGTGGTCTTCAGTTTATTCTTCTAAGACTTGAACTTCGGAAGTACGCACTTGACTTCGGAAGTAGAGTTCTGTCTTCGGAAGTTGATCTCTCACTTTGTCTTCAGAAGAACTCTACAACCTTCAGAAGTTCCATGCTAAGCTTCGGAAGCCTTTGTACCAAAATTATCTAAGTGACTTAGTTTTGGTTGCGTTAGCCTTCTTCTTGATCTAGCAGGTAGAATAGTGAAAAAGTCAATGCTTCAAATGTTTTTCTTCATGAAAACGTATTAGAAGCTTAAGAACTTGCTAGTTGTAACTCAATCAATAGATCAAATGATTTTTTTTCAAATCTATAATAATTTGAAGCGAATCCAAGAGTCAAGGTTCTGATGCCAATTGAATGAGTACAAGAATGATATTATCTGTTGACGTGATATCAACAAGTATAGAATATGATGATTGAGTCAATAATATGTAGCAGAAATACACAATCAAGGATCATTGAATGTTGAAAATACTCATAAATGCTTTGTATTAATGATTCTAAACAAGTTATAATGAATGCTATGGTTTTAGGAAAATATAGTAACTTGACAACTCTGAAACATATGACAATCACCGATTTTAATATTCTTGTTGTTCCAAAAGCAGGGTATTCTATTTTATTTATAGGCTGACATAATGTTTGTACAAAATGGCTAAACTACCCTAACACTATACATCAAAATAGTAGTTCCAGTACAAAAATCTAATCAGCATTTATATATGTTCATCCACATTGACTAATGCAGATGTCTTGTACTTCATCAGCATTTCTTCTCTTGGTCTTCAGCATTAAGTTTGTTCATCAGCATTGACAAATGTAGATGAACAAACACTTGTTAGCATTTTTTCTGACTATCCCTATTTGTATTTGCGAATGAACAAACACTTGTAAACATTTGTTCTTTGGTCATCCGCACATACAAATGCAGATAGCTGATACTAAGTCTTTAATCTTCACCCGCATATCTTCTTGGACTTGTGAGATTTCACCAACTGAACAACCATCAACCACCCCTTGAATTAGCAGGTATGATCCTTTCAGGGTCCAACATTACTAACAAATATAAATAATCTATGTAAAGATAAGTACACAAAATGTTACTATAAAATATTCACTTGATTAATTAGTACTAAGTACAAAGAGTTACCATCAGCAAATAAAACAAGTGGCTTAACAAGATTACCTCTATAGAAGTGTGAGCTTTTACACTATGAAATGTAAAAATTTATAACACTATTCTATGTTTAGAATGTTTAACAAGAAAGACAATCAACACATAAGAAATATACAACTTCAGTTGTATGTTGTCTCCAAAAGGTATAACACAACAGCCATTAGAGTCAAGTCCAATGTTATGAGATATTAGCAGTGCATCCATTTGAGTGGTTATATGCAGTCAATAAGTACTTCATCACTTTTAGTGCTAATCAGCATTCGTTCAGTACTTGGCATGTGATGTGCTGATCAGCACATGGCATACTTTGATAGTTAGCACCTTGTGTTGAATCCTTGAATTTCCGATAGATTCATCCTTTTCACACATCAACACTTTCCAACTAATAGGATCATGATTCGGTCACCGGCACTAGCACACAGGCAGAGTCTTTAGGGTGACCATCCTAAATCGCCGTCTAGTTCTTCCAGTTCCTCCCGTAATGAAGAGAGACATGGTTGAGTCGAGCTAGCGAGATGACGATATGGAATTGAAGAAGCTTTTTTTTATTTCGTATTTGATAATTGAACCTCTGAGACTTATGTTAAGGTTATATTTTGGTATCTTTGAAAAATTGGTTTGAACTTGGTTATTATTGTATTTGGATCAAATCTTTACGATATTATGAAAGTATTAGTGCTATTAAATATGTAAATTGTGTTAGTTGCATCAATGTTGTATGTAAACATGAATAGATCAGTTATATCAAATTGTTTGATAACTTAACAATAAGGAGAGTGATTTAGAATACTTAACACAACACACAATGAGGAGAGTGATTTAGAATACTTAACAAATGAGGAGAGTGATTTCGAATACTTAACAAATCAAAAAGGGAACTAGTAACTAGTTAAACTTTTGATACAAAGAAACACAAGTAATAAAGAGACAAAACAAGAACAAGATAACACAAGTGTTTGGTTTTCAAGAATGTTGTATGTTGCTCTCAAGTTCCTTACAAGTGTTTACCAAGCATAAGCTAAGATACAAGGCACCTAAGATATTTTATACTACATCCTATAGCCGGCCATACTTGAAGGCCAGCTGGATGCATTATCTAGACAACAACAAAATCAATGTAAATTCAAAAGGTAGATTGCCTTTTGACATGTGACTATGACGTGCCATAGCTCACATTCTAATCTATTACAAAAAGGATAAAAGTACATAAAGTAGAAAGTAAAAGACTCAAGACCTCAATGTATAGTTACCAAAAGCATGGACCTTTTACCAACTCATGTAAGTTGGTGTCTGATCAAAGTTGTAGCGGAAAGTGGTCCAACTTTATGGAAAAGGTACATCAGATAAAGCATGTGTTCAAAAGTCTTCAGAAAAAATCTGTCTTCATGTATTGGCTTTGGAAGACTTTGTCTTTGAAGCTTTAGAAGACTTTGTCTTTGAAGCTTCGGAAGACTTCATGTTTGGCTTTGGAAGATGTTGCTCTTGGCTTTGGAAGATTTCACACTTAGAATATTTTCTAAGGATTCTTCCGAAGCATTCTACTTAGCACTTCTGTGCATGCATGCAGGAAAGACTTTTGATGTTTTGGATGTTTTAGGTTGTATCAGCCTTATGTGAAACCTTACAAACTCCCTCTAGGCTGATGCTACCAAAACATTTGAAGACTTCAGATATTAACAGTGCTCATCATGATAAGGACCTTTCCTTTCTTCAATATATGATCAGGATCACTCAGACTCTCAAAATGTCTTCTCATCTCAAAGAGATCATGTAGAGGTAGATTGAACATGTCTTGTCGTGTGTAGACATCTTCAATACCTTAATCTCTGATAACATGCCATCTTTCTAGATTGTTAGTGTAGGTCAAGAAAAGATGGGTCTTCTTGATGCCAGAGGATCTACTTGAGTTTGAATTTGTAAATCTACCTCTTGTTGGACATCCTCAGGATGTTCAGACTCATCTTTAGGTTTGGATATGGATGCCTCTTTCTTCTTCTTTGGCATTGATTTAGAAGCATCATTTTTCTCCTCTTTGAATCTTTTAACTGAGAAGACTAGGCCACAACACCTTGTTGATCATCCATGTCTTTCTCAGTTGGGTCTTTCTCTCTCACAAGTTCAAATTAAGAGGGAATAGAACCCTACTATGGATCAGAAGATGAAGCTTGTTGAGACTCAGCAAGCGGTCTAGTTTGTGTTGTCTCAAAAGGTTCAAACTAAACCTCCACTTATTGAGGGAAACGACTTGGTGGGGTGACTAATTCAACAAGTTATCCTCTTTTAATCTTCTACTTGATCACCCTAATATGCTCATCCATAGTGGATAGAGACATAGGCCAAAGTCTCCATCCGTAGAATCCATATAGCTTCAACTCATCATCCTCTACCTATAAGCAGAATTCTTTTGGGCTTTCTAGATGAATGCTCTTGACTTTGCAGCTTCTTCTCTTATCTTTCTCTTTGTTGTCTTTTCTTCTTTAAGCACTAAAAGTTCAAGTTGCTTGAGATACTCAAACTCAATATACTCCAAGGACAAGGTAAGAAGTGCAGATGCCTGGTAGAGACCTTTGGCATTTAAGTAACTAATTATATTTTGCCTATTAGTTTCTTTGTCCACCTGAGATTCAAGAGTTGCCACAGTCTCTAGCATAGGGCTTTTGGGCTTGAATGCTCTTGACTTTGCAGCTTCTTCTCTCATCTTTCTCTTTGTTGTCTTTTCTTCTTTAAGCACTAGAAGTTCTATTTGCTTGATGTGTGTTCCCGATTTGAACGGAACAATGAGCATGGATCTTAGGATTCATATTGATAAAGACAAGACATGAATGATTAGAAGCTAAAACATAATAACGATGAACATGATGAAGAACACAAACTTGTTTAATGATTGGTGTTATTGATATGTTGTTGAAATCATCATCCTTGAAGGATGATGATATATTGTTGTTGGTGATGGACCTAATTCACCCTAACAACTGGTGAATTAATCACACTTTACAATGATAATATGTTCTAATATTTATACTAGTCTAGCATTTACAATAATTACAAAACAAACCCTAGACTAATATTTTGTTGGTATTGTTCTTCAAATCTTCAATTTCAATAATGTTGGAAATCTTCAATTTCTTGAAAGGTAGAATACCCAACACTTGAGATACTCAAACTCAATATACTCTAAGGACAAGGGAAGAAGTGCAGATGCCTAGTAGAGACCTGTGGCATTCAAGTAACTGATCATATTTTGCCTATCGGTTTCTTTGTCCACCTGAGGTTCAAGAGTTGCCACAGTCTCTGGCATAAGGCTTTCTTGAACTAGGGAAAGGGTAGGAGCATGCTTGTATAGTCTTTTCTGCCTTGATTCTTCTTTGAAATAAAGAATCAATCTTGCATCCTCTGCCTCATTCCTTTCCTTTAACACTTCCATGTCAGCCAATTCATTTAGTTGTTCTAAGGGGAGAGCAATTATCTCATCAATGTCATAGTTCCTGCTTTGTAAGTAGTTAATCATGACTGACCTTAACACATCATTCTAAGTGTTTGATCTGGGGGCTACCCTGATTGCAGCTTCTATAAAGCTTGAAGAACCAGTTGAACTATCTCCCCTTAGCTTCCTTTTCCTCTCTTTTTCTCTCCTCCTCCTTGATCTATTCAAGGGTTAGAACACTTTTCCCTTGTCACCCACAAACCTTGGTGACACAGAATGGAGAGAGCTTCATCCTTCATTGCTTGGTGTAGTATCCAAGCTCTGGCTAGAGATAGGTTGAGATACACCTTCACCGGCAGGTGTCTTATTAGGGTAATGGATTGTTGAAGAGGTTGTAGGTGTGACAGGGCTTTCAGGCTCAATCACTGGGCCTTCAGCTAAGGTTTTCCCTTTGAAGCTAGTCTTAGGGTCTGACTCAACATCTAGCTGGCCAATGACTTTACTTAATTGCCTTAGTCTCCTTCAAAGGGTGAATTCTTCAAAAATCCTGTCTTGAATCCTTTGAGCTAGCCTGTCAGCTTGCCTATATTAACTTGGATTGTCAAGTAGCATGTTGATAAGGTCAAGACTTTCATAGAAGTTCAAGGTCTTAAAATTGAAAACTTCTTGCTGCCCTCGAACTCTTTGAAGTATGAGGGCTCTTCTGTCAGCATCATACCTCCACCTAGTAATGTAGTTCGAAGTTCCTTGAGGTGGGGATGACAAAGCCATCGGAACACCATCCTCAAAGAGACTCTGAATAAGAGATTCTTGGGAGTCCATATCAATGTGAACTTGAGGAATTTGCTGAGCATCAACAATTGCAAGTGAGGATGGTGAGTCCTCAATATCCATGCTCTGTGAAGATCTCCCAGGTTCTATGATTGTAATGACTTTCTCCCCCTTTTTGAAAGCATCACCCTCTTACATAGGTGAGCTAGGAGTTAAGTCAATCACATCCATAGGTTCTTATGTTCCTGGATGAGCTCCTCTTAAAGGTCTCCCATCTAGTTTCTCCTTGAGATAAGATATCTTACGTTGTTGATCATTAACCCTCTTTTGTAAGGTAGTCACTTGAGATTCCAAGTGACTAACCTTAGAGACTAAGTAGGTGCCTATTTTTGATATTTTTTACACCTTTAGTCCCAAATTCCCCTCCTTTTCATCAAAAGATTCATTAGGGGATGAGATAATTGGACCAAAGTCCTCAATCTCACCACCAGCATCATGTTCTTGGCTGCTGGTTTTCTTCTACTCACTAAAACTTTAGATGGAGTGTTACTAGGTTGAGTTGCCATGGTTGTGGTCTTAAAGATGTAATCACTTGCAGAAGTGTAAGGCACCATTCCTAGGACGCTCACAGCTGGTCAATTATCACACATAAAACATATGATATACCTTAACTTAATTAAAACATTGCAGCGGAATGAATTTAAACCATCATTTTATTCATATAAATAATCGCTTTTGCAAAATAATATAATAGTGTTAACAATTACTAAACATCATTTTTTCACATTACAATGCAAAAATGTCATCATTATACAAAATGGATGATATCCAAAACAAGCCAAATAGCTACCTCGTGCCATCCTCAGCAACATTTACCTGCCAACTGAAAATGCATAAAAAGTCAGCGTTGCTGAGGAAGTTCTAGTTTTATAAAACTTTATATTACCTTGCATTCATTAAAACATTTTCTTTACTATGATCACAAATCATACGTACATCAAGATAATAGTTATTATCTTCTTTCATCTTTCATTTCATAAATTTTTCTTGGTACATTTATTGTCTTTTCACTTCTATCTAGGTCCTGTCTTGTACTTAACCCCCCTCTTCAGTACAAAGCTATAACATCTAGGGCTAAGCGACAAGGACCCCATGTCCCACATATCGCACGTATGGAGTAGTCATATAGACTAACTCCCCCTGTGTGTGAACCCTTAAGGGTTAGCCAAGATCGCACGTTGTAAACACACAGTTAAGCTAACAACTCTCAATGAGTTGTGAACCTCCTTTCATTTGTTTGTGTGAAGTCGGTTTGGATCGGTAAACATCCGATCATGTTCTTGACGGAAGGATAAAAATAGCACAAACCAAAAGTCAAACAGTAACACGAACTACAATTGAATGGTTTCATTGATAAAAACCTAACGTTTACAAGCTCGTTACAACATATGAATCAAGACTCTTGGCAAGGGAAGATCGAGCATGATCTCCCCTCTCATTCGGCAGCCCTAGGCTCCGAGGCACACTCTCTCTAAACCCTTTCTTTTTCTCTCTACACATTGAAACTGGTATATATAGGCCTCGGCCCATATTAGATGCGACTGGGCCCATTCATGTGATTGGACCATGCGTATGGTTCAATTGTACGACTGGACCATGAGTATGGTTCAGCCATACGACTGGACCATACTTATGGTTCAGTCTTACGAATGTCCCAATCGCATATCTCAGTCGCACGATTGGCCCATTAGCATGGCTCAGTCGTACGACTAAGTCTCATTCGCATATGCTCCTGCGAATGACCTAGTTTCATGTGTTTACAACATATCAGGTGTATAACATTAAGCCTAGACTATTCAACAAGCGACGGACACACTATATATGACTATATATGCTCCAACAAATTCCCCCTTGGACGTTGCTTGCGAATAGTAGATAACACCTCTTACAATCTTCAGTCAATCTTTGCTCTGGTTGCCAATAGAATCAAACGAAAACCATATTAGCCAATGTTGCCGATCCGTCAGGTTACACACATCCCTAAAAATGAATTTAGGCACAATAGCTTTCGTTTACTTTGTAGAACACCATCATAGTAGCAAGATTCCCCATATGATTGATTTTTCTAGATAATGACATGAACAGTTTTCCATTGCTTCAATCTTCACATAGGCTAACTTGATTAACATTAACACCTGCAGAAATTCCCCCTCACGTTCAGCATATCCCAATATATAAACGTTGTGCTCTCTTGGCGTCTTCATCCGGTGTATTGGGCAAAAGGTTGAAGGTTCCAATCCACAGCTGACAATCTCAAACAAATCAGCATGCATGAAGATTCATCATCGGAAACGGTTCACATCATCACTTTCTGATTGCGTCTTCACTTTCTCTATACATGGGTTCCCCCTAAGAAGAAAAATCCTCTTTGTGCGGATAAATATAACTTGATTGGCCCATAAGTAGTCAGATGCTCCTGACTACCCCACAAAATCAGCATCGACTGCTGACATCTTCTCTTCTCTCTTTCGATGTTCCAATTACATTCACCTATTCGGGAAGTCCAACGAATAATGGGGTATACATCGAACTTATTTGAAAAAAGAACCTCAAGGTGAATATGCTTTGCTCATGCTCAAATCTGTGCAAGAAGCTGTTCTAGACTCTTTTTTTTGGTCTGGAACAAATGCGGATGAGTCAATGCGGATGGCTCATTCGTGCGGTTGAACATACGACTGGTCTGGTCGCATGATTGAACATATGACTGGTCCAGTCGCACGATTGAACATACGACTGGTCCAGTCGCACGAATGGTTCATTAGCATCGTCCAGTCATACGAATGGGCCATTAGCATGGTCCAGTCGTACGAATGGTCCATTCGTATCGCCCAGTCGCATGATCGTATCTTCACGCAGATTTTTAGATCTGCAGCCGCCAGGGCTGCCCAAAACCCTAATCTGAAGAATTTTACGTGAACCGAAACAAGATAGGCATCATCAGATTCACAAGGGTGATAGGAACGTGGTTTCGAGTTTGATTTTAGCATAGAAACAACACACGTTACCCAATCAGAGCAAAACATGAAGAACACGAAGTGGATTTAACGTCAAGATCTGAGATTTGATCCAGAAATCAAGAGCTCGGGTTGCTAGAATGATTGTTAGATCATTCTAGCAGTAACCTGCTCTGATACCAATTGTGAAGTCGGTTTGGATCGGTAAACATCCGAGCATGTTCTTGACTTAAGGACAAAAAACAGCACAAACCAAAAGTCAAACGGTAACATGAACTATAATTGAATGGTTTCATTGATAAAAACCTAACGATTACAAGCTCGTTACAACATATGAATCAAGACTCTTGGCAAGGGGAGATCAAGTATGATCTCCCCTCTTATCCGGCAGCCCTAGGCTCCCAGGCACACTCTCTCTAAACCCCTTCTTTTTCTCTCTACACATTGAAACTGGTATATATAGGCCTCGGCCCATATTAGATGCGACTGGGCCCATTCATGCGATTGGACCATTCGTATGGTTCAATCATACGCTGGACCATGCATATGGTTCAATCGTACGACTGGACCATACTTATGGTTCAGTCTTACGAATGTCCCAATCGCATCTCTCAGTCGCACGACTGGCCCATTAGCATGGCTCAGTCGTACGACTGAGTCTCATTCGCATATGCTCCTGCGAATGACCCAGTTTCATGTGTTTACAACATATCAGGTGTATAACATTAAGCCTAGACTATTCGACAAGCGACGGACACACTATATATGACTATATATGCTCCAACAGTTTGCAAGACTTTCATTCATTCATTCGTTATGTTCCACTTTCGTTATCTTAAATATTTCGTTTCGTTAAGATAATACTTCACGTTCATTATCATAATCACACCACGTAAACTCAAATCATTATAAACGTAGTAAGGAACATACGAAAACATATCATACGTAAGCATAACATCATCACGCATAATCATGCATAACATATATCATCACAAATTATCATAAACATCATCCATCATACATTCATATACATAAACATATGCACCACAAGCATAAGTTATCATAAAACATAACTGACCCTCCACGGGACAGCGAAGGTTTGGGGGCGGCAGCCTCTGACAGCAGGGTCCTAGGGGCAGCAGCCTCTAGTGGGGTCCAAGGGGCAACGCCCCTGCCAGGTCATTTAAAACCTCTTAAAATCTTGGTCGTTTAAAACGTATATTTGGTATGCATTTCCAACCCTAAACTAGTTCAAAACCTTTAAATAGGGGATCTAGAACTCACCTGGACTCGATGAGTAGCTTCTCAATCAAGATTTCCAAACAATGGCTGCACTACACAGCCTGCAAATAAGTTAACACTCAAAGGAGTTAATTTCTGCCTAATTTCGCTGCTAATTTCGCTGGCAGATCAGCAATTTCACTGCTAGTTTGGCTAGCAGTTTTGCTGCTACTTTCGCTGGCAGTTTCGTTGGCATCTTCACTGCCAGTTTCGCCCAACTTTCGTTGGATAACCATGTTTGCGAAAATACCTGGGAAATTATAGTTTCACAGGAAGTATTTATAGTTTCGTTGGATGACTATGATTTCGCTGGATGAGCCCTTAATTTCGCAAAACGGGTTGAAAATTACGAACCAACCCATTTTTGACACAAAACTTCAATCTTTTATATCCAAAACCTTGGTTTATCACCCAATAAGCTATATCTAGGCTTTTGACATGTTTTCTTACACAAAAACATGTGTTTTGGGTGAATCTTTTCCACTTTCAAAAACCCCAAGCCCTAGAATCCGGGTTTACATCAAAAGGAATGATTAAATGATGTTTCTTACCTGGATTCTTGGTGTTTTCTTGTTGTTTCGATGCGCACGAACACCAATCTTCAATCCCATGATCAACTGAGCCTTGAATCTTCAATTCTCTCCACTTTCTCTCTACTCTGTCTCTCTCTAGAAATTGTTATTGAGTTGCAAATGAGGGTTGCTCAAGCTGACCCGTTTACATATACCGGACGTTCCTGGGATCTTAAAGTCGCCAAACACATATCCCGCAAGGTCTTTTTGGTCCGTACTCCATTACCCGCTTATTTTCTTTAAATAATCTCGGATAAGCCCCTTATTATTAATTGGCTCGTTTCTACTTTATTTTGGGCGTTACAAGTCCAACCCTCTTATTTAGGTTTCGTCCTCGAAACCTGTTAGTCGTTGAATAGTTGAAAGGTAATGTTGCCTCATCTCCTCCTCAACTTCACAAGTGGACTCTGATCCCTTCCTTTGCTTATACAGTACACACACCAAGGGGACCACCTTATTCCTTAGCCTCTTCTCTTTGCGATCGATGATCGACAGTGGTTATCCACATAATTGAGTCATCCATCCACTTCAATATCCTCGAGTGGCACCACCATATCCTCCTCGGCTAAGCACTTTCTTAAGTGAGATACATGGAATGTCGGATGAATTCCACTTAACTCACTAGGAAACTCCAACCTATAAGCCACCTCTCATACTCAAGCAATAATTCAGAAATGCCCTATGTTTCTTGGGCTTAACTTGCCCCGCTTCCTAAACCGAATGATGACCTTCCAAGGTCATACCTTTAACATAACCTTGTCACCCACCTAGAACTCAAGAAGTGCGACTTGGTTATGTTAAGGATTTAGTGCCATTAGTGAAAAGTTGTAGGTAGAAGAGTTTGAGCTTGAGTGAATTGGGGAAGAAGGAAACTTTCAGGGCAGTAAAATTTGAGGTAAGAAGATGAAAGTGAATAGTCGGGATTATTTAAAAGAGGATGAAATGGTGGTTAGGATAAGGTGATGTGATGTTTTAGTGAATGAAGTGACAGGGGCGGAAAGGTTTAACTCTGTTAAATAATCCGACATCATTAACAAAATCTTTGCGTTTTAGAGTGTGGGGCCCAAAAGATTTCCGTTATACAGTAAAATCTCTCTTCCGAGTATAAAACATTTCCGAAGGTAATTTGTCTTCCGAAGGCAATTACTATTTCCCAAGGTAACAAGTTACTTCCGAGAGTAAAGATTGCTTTCCGAATGGAGAGGTTTTGTAGGCTTTGGAAGTAGATCTGATATGTAATCAATCGTTTCTTCCGAGACTAAAAACTCTTCCGAGAAGAAAATTATCCTTGGGGAAATTTTGCTTCGGAAGATATTTAAGATATCTTCCGAGGTTTAATTTCTCTCCGGAAGAAATTTATACTTAGATAAAATGTCAGAGAGAAATGTTGTAATAGGGCTTAGATTGTATTGACATAAAACATTACACATTAAAAGATTTTCAAAAGAGGTAATCTAATCAATGTTTATCATCCCAATAGTTGTTATGAGATACTTAAATCTTTGTTCATCAAAATCTTTGGTGAACAAGTCAGCATATTGTCCATTTGAATCAACTTTGATTAGTTTAATCAAGTTTTTCTCATGAATATCTCTAATGAAATGATACCTAATATCAATGTTCTTTGTCTTGCAGTGCTTTACTGGATTTTCAGTGATGGAGATAGCATTGTTTTTGTTAATATGGATAGGAGTACTCATAAAGTTGAATGCATAGTCTATCATCTGGTTTTGAATCCACAACAGCTGAGCACAGCAACTTGCAGCCGCAATGTATTCAGCTTCAGCGGTTGATGTAGAGACACAGGATTGTTTCATGCATTGCCATGAGATGATTCTTCCACCAAGAAATTGACATCTTCCTGATGTAGATTTCTGGTCAATGTTACAGCCACCATAGTCACTGTCAGAGTATCAATAGAGATTAAAATCAATATTCTTGGGATACCAGAGACCTAATTTAGGTGCTCCTTTGAGGTATCTAAGGATTCTCTTGGCAGCAACTAGGTGAGACACCTTTGGAGCAACGTGATATCTTGTACAAATGCATGTAACAAACATGATATCAGGTCTACTTACTATGAGATACCTCAGAGAACCAATAATTGCTTTATACTGATGTTGATCTGTATCCTCCCCCTCAAGATCATGGCAAAGGTTATGGCTTCTAGGTATGGGTGTCTTAGTAGGCTTGCAATCTTTCATTTCAAATCTTTCTAAGATGTCATTGACATACTTAGATTGATTGATAAAGAACCCTTCCTTCATCTGCTTCACCTAAATTCCAAGGAAAAGGTCCATTTTTCCCATGGAACTCATCTCAAACTTCTTCTTTCTAATGCATTCAAAGTCTTTGCACATTTGGTCATTTGAAGAACCAAATATTATATCATCAACATAAACTTGAACAAGAAAAATGTCTTTTCCAGACTTCTTTATGAATAAAGTCTTGTCAGTGGTTCCCTGGTGTATCCATTCTTCAGGAGAAACTGAGACAGAGTCTCATACCACAACCTACATGCTTGGTGCAGCCCATACAGAACTTTATCCAATTTGCACACATAGTGGGGGTGTTGTGGGTCTTCAAATCCTAGAGGCTGGCACACATACACTTCCCTATCTATATCCCCATATAGAAAGGCACACTTGACATCAAGTTGGTAGACAGTAAAATTCTTGGATGCAGCATAAGCAAGGAAGATCCTTACTGCCTCAAGTCTTGCAACAAGTGCAAAGACATCAGTATTATCGATTCCTTCCTCTTGAGTGTATCCTTGAACTACCAGTCTTGCTTTGTTCTTGATGATCAAGCCTCTGTCATCTCTCTTGTTCCTGAATACCCATTAGTGCCTATAGGTACTTGACCAGATGGTAGCGGACATAGGTTCCAAACGTTTTCTCTCTTTAATTGAAGAAGCTCCTCTTGCATCGATTCAACCCAGCTACTATGTTTGAAGGCATCTTCCACCTTCTTGGGTTCCATCCGGATAAGAAGCATGAGTACCAGCAGACATTCCCATGATGAGTCTGCCCTCTTGTTCTCATATCCTCAGAGACATCCCCTATGATGTTTGCAGTTGGATGAGTGTTATGAATCCTAAGATGAGGAATCACTTCTAGTTGCAGAGATAGATCCAGATTGGACATATTCTACTCAGGAACTTGAACACGTAGTCCAGCTATTGTTTCAAAGTCATTCAATGAGGACTGATTGAATGAATGAGAAAAATCATCAAGTGTTGGTTGTGAAACAGCATTAACAGTAGCTTGTTCCTTTAGAATGCTAGGTCCTTCAGCTTGGTGTTGTGCAGGATCACCTGATGAACTTTGAGGATTAGCAGTGAATCACTGGTTAAAGCTCCACTATCTCTTGAGATAGTTATACTGTCAAATCTGTCAATAGTGGACGCTTGGTTTATAGCAGTTCTTCGAGAACTTGAAGGAGGTCTGGGTAGCTCAAATAGTTTATCCGTATCAGAATTTCCTTGTGTACCTATTCTAGTGGAAACATTCTCATAAGACGGTTTAGAATAGTTTGGAAATAGTTATAAATCAAAAATATGATCAGGGCCATTCCCCCTAACACAAGGAGTGTGCTCATTCACAACAATATTGGATGATTCCTCAAATTGTTGGTTCTTAAAGTTGTATACTCTATAAGCTTTAGGCTAGAGGAGTATCCAACAAAGATAGCATCATCCGACTTTTCAGCAAATTTTGCCAAATTGTCCTTTGGTTAAGTATGGTACACCTGCTACCAAAGGACCTCAGAAAGCTAATCAACGATGGCCTCTTGTTCCATAGCTCATAAGGGGTTTTTCCATGTGGCTTAACTACAAGAACCCTATTCTGTACATAGCATGCAGTGCTGACTGCCTCTGCACAGAATGTTAGAGGTAGTTTGGAATCAGCTAACATAGTTCGAGCAGCCTCAATAAGTGTCATGTTCCTCCTCTCAGCAACAACGTTTTGTTGTGGAGTTCTGGGAGCACTATATTGTCTGGAAATCCCTTTTGAGTTACAAAATGAGTCAAGAACAAAGTTCTTAAACTCGGTCCCTTGATCATTTCTAATAATCTTAACCTTGTGATCAATTTGATTTTCTATTTTAAGAATAAAAGATTTTAATGTTTCAGCAGTTTCATCTTTAGGTCTTAAAAAGAATACCCATGAAAATCTTGTAAAATCATCAACAATCACAAGGAAGTATGATTTCCTTCCAATGCTCATTATACTTGTGGGACCAAAAAGATCAATGTGCAATAAGTGTAACGGAGTGGTGATGGAGTTAATACTTTTGGATTTATGAGATGTCCTGTGCTGCTTCCCTTTCAGGCATGCAACACAGTTATCTTTACAAAAAAATTTCTTTTTAGGCAAACCATGTACCAAGTTATTTTTAGCCAATTTATTCATTATCTTAAAATTTACATGACACATTTGTTTGTGAAATAGTGTTGACTCATCATCATCAGCTTTGGAAAGAAAGCATGATGCTTCACCCATTGGGAAGCATTGTTCATATCCAGCTTGTACATATCCCCTTTCCTGGGAGATCTAAGAAGCACCAATTTTGAAGGAATTGTCATCTCGGGTTTGAGGATAATGCACTCATGTTCTATGAAAAGCATTTGGTGCTTTTGATCACAAAACTGAGAAACACTTAACAAATTGTGTTCAAGTTGTTTGACAAAGTGAATTTTGTCAACTTTTAACTTACCGTTGGATATACTCCCTTTGCTAGAAATATATCCTCCGGCCTCACCTCCAAACTAGAAGGGACCTCCATCATAATATTGAAATTGTTGAAGGAGAGATCTGTTCCCTGTCATGTGCCTGGAGAATCCACTGTCCACAATCCAAACA
Organism: Flaveria trinervia; assembly: GCA_025506515.1. Classification (NCBI taxonomy): domain Eukaryota; kingdom Viridiplantae; phylum Streptophyta; class Magnoliopsida; order Asterales; family Asteraceae; genus Flaveria; species Flaveria trinervia. The sequence goes on from CM046448.1 coordinate 75,427,230, forward strand.
TTTTATTCTTCTCATATGAATGTCCCTGCACATAAGATGAAATGATTAGTTTTGATTGGAAACCCAAGCCTTGTTGGTCTTGGGTTCTTCCAAGATAGTGACATAATTGAACCAAAGGTTAAGTAGGGGGTCCAATTGATGTCTTTGAAGAAGAAGCTTGGGCTGTAGCATCTTTCTTGATCTTCCAATCCATCCTTTGGTTGATCATGGAAGATGAGCTTGTTGAAGCTTTTGCAGCATGGCATTCTTCCGAAGCTTCTTTCTTTTTGGAAGAAGCCTTTACCACCTTTTCTTCCGAAGCAGTCTTCTTATGGGATGGTTTCAAAGGAACTTTCTTGCTCTTTGGAACTTTAATAGCTTTAGCTTCCGAAGCCATTTTCCCTTCGGAAGAAGATTTTTCTTCCGAAAGCAACCTTGCTTCGGAAAACCAGCTTTCCTTTTTTCATCACTTGGACCATTTGATAAGGTTGAAATGTGAAACCTTCCCTGACTCCTTCTTTCTTAACATTATTTGTATAATGTGTGCTAGCAGGATTGTAGTAACAATCTTTAGCCATGTGGTTTTGCAGACCACACATTATGCATGCAATGTTAGTCTTTTGGTAGCTTGTGGGTTGTTGTCTCTTGTTCATTTTCTCTTTATCATCAACCTTTCCCTTTAACTTCTGTTCCTTTGGTACGATAGGAGTGCTGGTACTATACTCCTTCCCTGAATCAGAAGTACCTACCACTTGGAATCCCACTGAAATGAATACACCCTTTTGTTTTGGGTCAATCATCAGCTTAGATTCTGCCACTTTCTTAGCAGTTCTTCTGGCTACTTTGGCTCTGCTTCTTCTGTCTTTGGTGGTTAGGATTTGATCGTCACTGGGAGAGGTGGGTTGATTTACCTGATCCTTCCCTGTGGTAGCCTCTATTGTTGCATCATTCTTCAACTCTAGTGAAGAAGGATCAGCAGTTGGGACCTCTTGCTCTTTAGTACGACATCTAGGTTGTCTTATGGACTCATAAGAGTGTGGTAGAGCAATTTCATTGGTCCCTAACCCTACTTTGTTTTGATAACAAATTTTAGAGTGGGAGGATGATGCAATAATAGCTTGGAAGTTCTGCTCAAAGAAATCATACTTCCTGGCTTGAGCCTCAACAGTGACTAGCTGGGCTTGAGCCTCAGACAATTTGGATATTAAATCCTTTATTTGAGTCTTGTAGTTTGTGTGTTCATGTTTTAATAAGGACACAGTTTTCTCCAACTCTTCACTTTTTCTTTGATAGTCAGATTCAGCCCTTTTAAAATTAGATTTCAAAATATTTAAAGACTCAATGTCAGATTTAATTTCCATATTATAGTCCAGATATAACTTAATCTTAGCAATACAAGCAGGAGTACAGAGATGTTCATATACCTTGTTGTCAGTTGTTTCTGCCATGAGTGCTTGAGATTGAGTCACATCATATACCATAAAGCTCGAGTCAACTTCTTGAGCCATTACAGTTATTTCAGTTGACTTAACAGTGGGCTTTGATGTAGAAGGATATGTAGAGGCATGTGAGGTTCCCGGATTTGATTTGGGAGCCTTGCATTCCCTTGAAAAGTGACCAAGTTGGTTATAGTTGTAACATTTGGCCTTGGTTTTGTCAAACCCAAATTTGCTATTGGTTGGGTTGTGAGGGAATTGTCTTCCGGTTCATTTAAAGAACTTCTTTGGTGTATAGGTTAAAAGAGCCATCTATTGGACAATGTCCACATACTCTACATCATCTACACTAAAACACTCTAGATCATCAAAGCAGTATTGAAAATCACCAGAGTGTCCATTTCTTGAGACAAAGGCACAATTGCACTGAACGGAACTATGATGAGCCTGTTGAGACCTTGGACTCTCAGGGAAAGTGATGTAAGGTTCGGATGAGTAGGATGGCTGTAGATTGTAAATCAGGTATTGCTGAGGTGGTGTGGGTCTTGAGCCTTCAGCAACCATCAAGGCGTTGCTAGCAGGAAGACTCAGGGGTCTGCTTGTCTGATGGCCCCTCTTACTCTCCATCTCTAGGCGATATCCATCAAGAATGGCAGAGTTCAGTCATGGTTAGAGTATTCAAGTTATCTATCCACTTGATAGAGACACCGTAGAATGTCCACTCATTTGGAAGAGCACTCATGAACTTTCTTGTGAGGTCTCTAAGTTCAGGAGTGATCTTCACAGACTGAAGAGAAGAAATAAGATCCATGTACCTGAAATACTGCTGGCTACGAGACTCTCCAGCAATATAGGTGAAGTTCTCAAAATGCTACTTCAGTGAGTCCTTCTTGGAGTCGTTGGAGCTTGAGTACATTTGAGCAAGTGCATCAGACAGTTCTTTAGCTGACTTACAATGCTCAAACCCCACCATGATGGGGTAGGGTATTGCAGTCATAAGAATAGTCATTGCATTACTATTAATGTCAATCTTCTTCTGGTCCTCATCAGAGTAGACTTCAACAGCCTTCTATATCATGGCACCGTTTCCACCAGGTGCTGCTACCTTGGGTTTATACGGACCGTTGACAATGGAGTACCATATTTTGCTGTCTTGATACCTGATGAAGCCTTCCATACGTCTGCTCCATGACCTGAAGTTTTTAGGAGTAATGATGGGAGCTTTAGTTATAGTTCCCATCTCTACTTCAGACTTGTTAAGGGCCATATTTGAGTGAGTTATAAGGAGGAATGAAAAACATGTTGATTTGGATGGTAAGATCTCACAATCAAGAGCCTACTAAACACTTGGTTTTTCTCTCAAACTCACTTGAACTACACCTGAATGAAAGCAAAGTCTCTAAGAGTTGATAACAATATAATAACTAACAAACACTGGAAGTAATTATCAAGGTAGTTGCTGTTGGGTTTGTTGGACCTTTAACAAACTAGTTTAACCATTTAAACTGAGAAAACGCAGCGGAATAATAGATTAATATCATGTTGTAATCAGAAAATTAAAAGTTCATAACTTTGTTTCAACAAACCCAAAACATAAGGATCATTCATATGTGTTTGAACTAGCTATCAAGAGAAGGAAACAACCAAAACAACATCAACAAACTACCTTTGTAGGCTGCTGAAAATGTGAATGAAACACCTTCCATAAGGGCTGCTAAAAACGTGATTTGGGTGAAGAAAATGCTGCTCTTGAATGGCCAAAACACCAAAGTAGATGTCCTCAAGTGTCCATACCCACAAGCCTCTAAGAAAACACCATCTTTGCTAGGATTTAAAGCACCAAAACGAACAACAATGCTGCTGGAACCTTGTTTCCAGCCGAGTTCTTCAATGGGTGGAAGAAAGCAAACCATTTCTACTTCATACCAATGAAGGAGCATATCTTGGATCATTAGAATACCCAAGAAAACGACCAAAAGGGACTCAAAACCCCTTGTTTCAGCCGTGAATGAGGAGAGAAGGAGAAGCTTTTCTCTAGTTGTTCATCTTGTGAAAAGAGAGAGAGATAGGAGGATCATGCTTGCACTCTTCCACTCAACCACACTCTTAATGAGTGTTCTATTTTCAAGATAATTTAAAAAAATGGGGAAGACCAAGGGGGGCCGAATTCAGCCCTTTTTAAAACCCAAGTTCACCTTTTTTTAAAAAAAAAATACTTGTAACACATTAAAAGTTGAGTGGACTTGTTACATAATTAACCCTTTTAATTATGTAACATATGGCACATTATTAATGTTCATTAGTTAGATGATAAGATATATATAATTAACCTTTTAATTATATAACTTATACACCCTAAAATATAAAACCAACTAATTACATTAAGATGTTGATATGTTATATGATTAAAGCCTTTTAATGTATAACATAAGAACATATACTATTTGTTGTTATTTAACCATTTAAATAACAATGTAAATAATAATAGTTCATGAACAAATTATCCATATAATTTGTTCTATCTCTCATTTCTTTAAATTAGAAAACCCATTTTCTAATTAGGTGCTCTTATTTAATTGCATGATCATATCATCAAATAAATATTTATTGGTGTTTGCTAAGCTTGTTATTGGGTATGACCCGACTTGGATCATGACGTACTAACCACATCAATGTTCTATGTGTCTTGGGCATACAGGATCCAACAATCTCCCACTTGCACAAGATTCATAGGCGATTGATGCAAGCAGTAAATACCGCCTAACAACGGTTTACTACCCTTAATACGCATAACTTTAAAGCCATTCAATAACATCATCCCCTTCAAGTTCCAAACTTGAAATGATTTAGGTGAATCGATCATCTATCCTTTTGTTTCAGATGTCATGTTAAATCCAAGGACACAGAATGATCATTCCTTGTTGATTTAACTTAATCAGGCCTTAGACATCTTGCTCTTAACGAATAAGAGGAACAAATTCCATCTTGACTACATACGTTTCTGAAAATCACCTTATGTTATACCTAAACATAGCCTTATGTACTGACCATTATTTCAGAGCAGCGAAGAACTAGCTCAAGGTGTAACACTTGGTGAATATCAAAACCCAATATGTATCTCAGGTCGGAGGATACCAAATGATATTCGCCTTTACTCAAATTTACTTATGATCAATCAATAAGATTCCATGTAGTAAGATTTGAGACGCGGGTCAGTCCAATATTCGTATCCCACGAATATCTATGAACCTTGGCAGCAACCAATTGCTCTATATTCATGCCTTATGAATATCTACCAATCCATGTTCATAATAGTCTTACGTTCATATTTGTTCCCACAAATATGACCGACTACGGACATTTAGAATAATAAATATATTCATGGATATAAACATGCTAAAGGGGAACGTAACTCAAACATATAAAAGAGTTAAAATTACAATTGTTCCATACTTTAAATACTAAACAGAACAATTCCAATCACTAGAATATCAAAGTCCTAAGGCTCAAGTATGACCCTCATACTTTGCCCTCACAAGGAGCTTCGTGAGTGGATTCGTAATGTTTTGATCTTTATGAACTTTACGAATACATATCTTTACCCCTTTTCAACTTCATCCCTTATGATGTTGAATCTCTGCTAAGGTGCTTAGTCTTTTGATAAGTACGGGGTTCTTTGATTTGAGCAATCCCACCACGTAATTACCAAAGATTTCTAGGGGGTCTTGAATGGTAGAGACCACCCCTAGATAAGCAATGGACAAACTTATCCATGCAGCTTCCAAAGCTGCCAATGAAGTGGCTATGTATTCGGATTTTATAGTGAACAATGCTACCGTATCCTGCTTTGAACATTTCAAGGATACCTCTCCTCCATTCATAATGGAAGTACACCCGATTGTGATCGAGAATCATCTCGATCAGTTTTGGAAGCCCGTATCCGTGTAACCCTTTACTACGACTTCCTCTTCAACAGATCCATATATTAGAAACATATCCTTAGTCCTACTAAGGTATTTCAATATACTTTTAACAACCATCCAATGGTTATTTCTATTGGTATCTTCTTTGTCATACTTAATAAGCATGACTCGTCCGGTCTAGTGCATATCATGACACAAATGATGGATCCTATAGCAGATGCGTATGGGATATCCTTCATTCGATCTTGCTCATCCCATGAGCTTGGACATTGAGACGTAGTCAACATTGTCCCTCTTTGAATAGGTACCATACCTTTCTAAGAGTTTTCCATCTTGAAGCTTTTCATGATTTTATCAATATATGCAATTGGTTTAAATCTATCAACCACCTCGATCTATCCTTATAGATCCTTATTCCAAAACATGGGCGGCTTAAACGAGATCTTATATGGAAAAACATATTCCAAGGTAGGTTTTAACACCTACCATGGTTGGAATATCATTTCCAAATAGTAGTGTGTCATCAACATACAACACTAAGAATACAATTATGCTCCCACTAGCTTTCATATATACACAACCTTCTTGATGCTTGTTTCAATCCAAATTGGACATAGCATTTTGGTATATGGTTAGCCTACAGGGGTCAACCACATAGCATCCATTCATGGAATATCCATATCTTTCGGATTGAATACTAACTCTACCAGATTTGTGGACGTTTTGTGTGTATTTATCAACCTCTTGATCATCATCAACAACCTCTTGTTGGTAGCTAGTGTCAAACAAAAGTGTACCGGCTTGTGGATTTTGATCATTATCAAGTTCCACAGTTCTATACGTCATTCCTTCCATAAAGAACTCAGTTTCCAAGAACTTAGCCTTTCGAGCAATAAATACTTTTGCTCCGTTGAGTCAAAGAAACAGTATCCCATACAGTCACTGTGGCTTATCAACTAATATACACTTTCTTTGTCCGGGTCATATTCATAATATGAGCCTCAGAGAGCAATGCGAAAACCCAAAATGATAAAGGTGGTAAGCTCATAGCCATAATAAATTGAACCATATCCAAATAGGGTTCAGTTTCTCCTTTATCAGAATGAAGAACTTAGATAGTTATGTAGAGTTGATTTTCAACTTCATTATCAAAGATTTTGATCATTTCAAAAGCTTCATTCTTATGTTTCATCAAGTGCACACAATAATAACGACTGTAATCGTCGGTAACAGTAATGAAGTATCTTTCACCAATCTTTGTCATTGTCTTAAAAGGACCACATCATCCAAATGTATCATTCCCAATAAGTCTTTTGGTTCACACTTATCAAATGAAACATTTTAATTTGTTTCCAAAAGACCATTCTTTTGAAGTGTTTGAATCCAATTCTTATTTATGTGACCAAGATGACAATGTCAAAGATAATAATAACTTAAACCCATTTTAAGTTTCTTGGTGCTTAATGTGTATAATGAGTTATTATAGGACAAATTATCATGAACTAATTCATGAATATCATTAAAAGTCATATCCTTAAAATGAAATACATCATCCATAAAACTTAATACCATTATTTACAAACTTTAAATCATGAAAATATTGTTTTAATAGGAAACATTAATTATCTTCCTAGTCAAACTAGGTGCATACAAAATGTTTTGAGAACAACTTCCAAACCATTTGAAAGTCTCAAAATAGAGTTTCCTTCCTTGAAGCGTACATTTCTTTTGAACCCCTTTTCAACAATTGCAAGTATGAGTCTCACATCGGGTATCCAATACCCATGTGTTTGAAGAAATGACATTTAATACAATGTGAATCATGAAAATTGTATTTGAGGTTTGCCCGGCATTCCTCTTATTTTTCAACTCCATGAGATAGGAGGGACAATTCACTTTTATTGTCCTATCTCTCCATACTCAAAGCATGGATCGTTCTCCTTTACCTTAGGCTTCATAAGCTTAGTTTTGAGGTTTCGCTTTAACCTTTGCTTTGATGTATTCCTATATCTTTTGGCAATAATTGCCTTAGGATTGGGATTGGCCATTTCTTATAGCCTTCCTCATTGATCGAGAGAATAGGTAGAACCTCTCTACCAATCACTGCCTCGGTTGCTTTGAGCATTGCGTGAATTTCACCGATGCTCTTGTCCCACCCATTCATATTACAGTTTATTATGATTGTCTTAAACCTTTAGTTAGGAAATCAAGGATCAAATCCATGGCCAACTACTTTGAGACAGGAAAGTTAAGCATCTTGAGGCTATCAATGTGGCTTTTCATCTTAAGAATATATAAGATGATATCGATTGGGTTTCTTCCATGTGACATGCATAAAGTGCTTGAACCGTTTCGAAGCAATCATACTAAAGTTTGTTGAAGGAACATTTCCTTCAACTAGATTATCATGTCATATGTCCTATAATGCTCCAAACCCTTTTGGAGTTCGGGAATCATATTCCCAACATGAGGTAGGAATCTTGCACAGAATCCTTAATGTGCCTAAGCCAATCGTCAAACGCCCTTAACATCAACAACATTGGTTGGTGAGACATGGGATCGTCAAGGACATAGGCCTTTACTCATTCTTGAGAACGATTCTCAAGTTTCGAAATTGAGTCCATAAGGTTTTTGTCGTTCTGACGATCCCTTTCTAAAAAGGTTCTCAGTGATAAGGTATGGACGGTCGGGGTGGTAGCATTATTGTTTGCGGCCATTCTACAAAATTTACAAAGTTCTTATTAGTATTTCTAAAAAAATTCATTTTAATTATAAATGCCCTTTTATGTCTCATAGACAATTAATAATTGAAATCTAGAATCCAACGTTACATTCAAATAATGGTTAGGTGACCTTTATCCCATTATTTAAATTAACAAGGTAGTCAACATTTGACAATTGCAACCTTTTGCAACTTCTAGCCTTTATGGGATGGTTAAACATCTTATGTTTGGTTGGCATGTTTAATCCCATCAACACCATTGTACGCCATGCTTCGGTGACCCGATACACATGGTTTCCAATTCAAGTCGTCCTACTTACACACACATGTGAGTTTTCACATACAAGCGGTTAGGTGACCTTTATCCCACAAGTACGTTAGACTCACCTCAAACACACAAGTTCCCTACAAGTGGTTAGGTGACCTTTATCCCACAAATAGTTTTCAAGTGATTCGAGTGTCGGGTTAAAGGATGGTGTTAAACTTGTTTCCAAAAGGGATTTAAGTTTCCATTAATTCTAGTCTTTGAAAACTTGATGTACCTTGTATTTGTATGCTTTCAAATGCAAGGTATCCTATGGTTTATTTTTAATAAAACCTCTTTTATTAAATCATTAATCCTTTTAATAACCTTTTATTAACCATTTAATGATTAGAAACCATAAATTTTTAGCTTGTTAAGTTTGCTAATGAGTTTGTTATGCATATCCAAATACCAAATAACAATCATACCACAAACAACCAAACAAGCATAATCATACAAACATATGCGCATAACCATAGCCACTAAGTTGACTACACTTGTTTGCCATCACAAGTGTTGTCATAAGGTCATTCCTAAGGGTTTAAAATTGACACTTCTAAGTGTCCATGAACTCCCACTTGAACCCGCATCCGTATGCTTCAAGTGTCCATGTCTTTTGTGTCCTTGCTTTTGGGTCTTCTTCTTGTGCATCTTCTTTTACAAAAATATATCCTAATACAATTTTCTAATAAAAGAAATGCACCTATTCTATTTATTACATAACCAAATGACTAAATAAATTACAACCCAAATACTTAAACAAAAGAAATTACTACAACCCTTTCAAATGAATACAACCCTTTCAAATGAATACAACCAACATGACAATTCCACAATCAACCAAATCCAAAACACACATGGTCAAGGCTATGTTATGCACTAAAACATGTATCCATATACATCATTTCAAGAACTAAATGAACCCCTTGTTATAACCTTAAAGTTCTGGCCAACATGAACCAAAACTTTAGGGTTATGTCCAAAATAATATAATCAACCATTTGATGTCATGCTTTCAAGGTTTAATCATAAGCATCCATGATATAACCTTGAAAGGTTGGGGAATCATCATATCATCACAAAACAGCCCCTATTAGGCGGTTTAAGTCCTATAAAACCAATTTTACAAGGACAAATGAAGCTATTCATCCACATATCCGGCTCTAGATGCCAATGTTGGGTTTGTTGGACCTTTAACAAACTAGTTTAACCATTTAAACTGAGAAAACGCAGCGGAATAATAGATTAATATCATGTTGTAATCAGAAAATTAAAAGTTCATAACTTTGTTTCAACAAACCCAAAACATAAGGATCATTCATATGTGTTTGAACTAGCTATCAAGAGAAGGAAACAACCAAAACAACATCAACAAACTACCTTTGTAGGCTGCTGAAAATGTGAATGAAACACCTTCCATAAGGGCTGCTAAAAACGTGATTTGGGGAAGAAAATGCTGCTCTTGAATGGCCAAAACACCAAAGTAGATGTCCTCAAGTGTCCATACCCACAAGCCTCTAAGAAAACACCATCTTTGCTAGGATTTAAAGCACCAAAACGAACAACAATGCTGCTGGAACCTTGTTTCCAGCCGAGTTCTTCAATGGGTGGAAGAAAGCAAACCATTTCTACTTCATACCAATGAAGGAGCATATCTTGGATCATTAGAATACCAAGAAAACGACCAAAAGGGACTCAAAACCCCTTGTTTCAGCCGTGAATGAGGAGAGAAGGAGAAGCTTTTCTCTAGTTGTTCATCTTGTGAAAAGAGAGAGAGATAGGAGGATCATGCTTGCACTCTTCCACTCAACCACACTCTTAATGAGTGTTCTATTTTCAAGATAATTTAAAAAAATGGGGAAGACCAAGGGGGGCCGAATTCAGCCCTTTTTAAAACCCAAGTTCACCTTTTTTTTAAAAAAAAATACTTGTAACACATTAAAAGTTGAGTGGACTTGTTACATAATTAACCCTTTTAATTATGTAACATATGGCACATTATTAATGTTTGCAAGGATTCCTTAAGTCTGATGCAACCCAAAACATCCAAAGTGTCTCAGCAACATGCACTAAGTAATGAAGTGAAGAATGCTTCGGAAGTTTTACACAATACATTAGAAAAAAACATTCTAAGTGTAAAATCTTCCGAAGTCAAGACCAATATCTTCCGAAGGTAAACATGAAGTCTTCCGAAGCTTCAAGAGACAAAGTCTTCCGAAGCTTCACCCTATGAAGACAGATTTCTTCCGAAGACTTTTAGTACACATGCTTTATCTGATGTACTGTTCCATAAAGCACCTTTTCCGCTGCGTCTCTCATAAGTCACCAACTTACAAGAGTTGGTGAAAAGGTCCATGCTTTTGGTAACTGTACATTGAGGTCTTGAGTCTGAAACTTTCCACTTTATGTACTTTATCCTTTTTGTAATGTATAAGGATGTGAGCTATGGCATGTCATAGTCACAAGGTCAAAAGGCAGATATGCCTTTTGATTCTACAATTGATTTTGTTAGTGTCTAGTCAATTGTATCCAGCTGGCTTTCATAGTATAGCCGGCTGTAGGTTGTAGTATAAGTATTTCAAGTTTCTTGTATTTTCATATGCTTTGTAACACTTGTAAAAGAACGTGAGAAAGCAATATACTGCTCCCTTGAAAACTATACTCTCTTGTTCTGTCTCTTGCTTTACTTGTGTTCTTTGTATCACCTTTGGTTACCTAGTTCACTGTTTGATTAAAAGTTTAGTTAATCTTCTCATTGTTGTTGTGTGTATTGTGTGTTCAAGCCCTTAAACGATCCTGCAATTGGTATCAGAGCTTTCAGGCTCGTGATATAAGATCTAACCATCTTAAGATCCCTCACACACACAAAAAAAACTAAACTTTTCAAATGGCTTCCATCTCAAAGACTGATATGGAGACTGGAACCATGAACAAATCCCCATTGATCACTCTTGATGACTTTGACACTGGTGCATGAGGATGGAAGGCTTCATCAGGTCTCTTGACTCAATAATGTGGAATCTGTTGAATATGGACCTTTCATACCCAGCACCCCCTCTGCTACCGGTGCTGGTATGATTCCTAAAGATGTGGCCAACTACTCAAATGAAGATAGGAAAAGAGTAGAGATTGACAGGAAGGCCATGACTGCTCTTCAGACTGCTATCCCAAACTCTGTGTACAGAGGTTTTAAGAAGTGCAAGACAACTAAACAGCTGTGGGATGCACTGAAGCTGATGTATGAAGGCTCCTCTGAAGCCAAGGAGAAAAGAAAGATCTTCTGAAGCAGCAGTTTGAAAATTTCACCTTTAAAGCAGGTGAAACCATGACCCAACAATACTTCAGGTATGTTGAGATTGTGGATACCCTTGTGGATGGAGGAGTTCCTCTTGAGAACAGAGACATTGTAAGGAAGTTCATGTCCTCACTTCCTAGGCAATGGACACACTATTGTGTGGTAATCAAGAGGACCGAGAACCTTAAAACTCTTACTCTGACAGAGTTATATGGGATTCTCAGTGGATACCAGATGGAGATGAACTTACAAGGTTCATCTGGCAACTCTAACAATCAAATGGGTTCAGCCCTTCATGTGGTTGAAAGGGACAGCATAGAACCCCAACATCATCTCCTATGCTACCCTGACAACTCACAAAAGGGTCCTTTCATCACCTTCCCGGAGACACCAAGGGAGAACTTTACTCAAGGAAGCCCATTCCAAGAGACAAGTTCTTCTCAAGCCTTTGTGTCTGCAGATGAAAGCTGTGGAAATTATCTCTTCACTCTTGAAGACCTAGACTGTATCCATCCAGATGACCTGGAATACATGGAGATAGTTCAGCAGATGGCTCTTCTCACTCACAGAGCCAAGAAGTTCTACAAGAGGACAGGAAGAAGATTTCCAAGCAATGCTACCAGTGGTAAGTTTGGGCTGGATAAAAGCAAAGTTAAGTGTTACAATTGTAACCTTATGGGTCACTTTGCTAGGGAGTGTAAGGCACCTAGAGCAAATGGGGGTCAAACACAACTCAGACCAAACTACACTAACAATACCCCTCAGGCTGAGAAGACAAAGCAACATGCTGCGGTTGCTGTTGAAGAGGGAGGATTTGACTGGAGTTTTCAGGTGGAGGATGCTTCTCCAAACCAAGCATTGATGGCTGACCATGATGAAGCCAAGGTATTAGAACATCTTTGCTCCCCTGAATGCATTGCTAAAGTAAATAGATACAGGTCCTACAACCTAGAGATGAGATCTGATCTTGAGTCATTAAACATATTAAAATCTGATTTTAGAAAGTCTGAAAATGATTACAAGTTAAAGATAGAAGACTTCGAGAAAACCATTTCAGTACTAAAACATGAACATACAGATTTTAGAACTCAGATCCAAGATCTCATCACTAAGTTGACTAAGTGCCAGGCTGAGCTTGTGATCAGCAAAGCCCTGGCAGAGAAAAGTGTTCTTGAAGAAGAGACCTTCAAGAACATGATATCCTCATCCCTACACAATAAGGTTTGTTATCAAAATAGACAGGGACTGGGATCAAATGAGATAGCTCCTCCACACACAATCTTGTCTGTAAGATCTCCTAGGTGTGGAACTTGTGAAGATGAGCTTCCTCTCATAGATCCAATAAGTGAGGATGATGAAGAAGTGATAGTGAGGAATCCCTCTGAGAAGAGTGAAGAAGAGGATTCCTCCAAGGGCCACTATCCTTCTGAGGAGAAGAAATTAATTGTGATGACCAAGTCCAAGAGAAAGAACTTGATCAGGAAGAGCAAAAGGAAAGCAAAGAAGGCTCAAGAAATCAAGGCTACCTTTGATGCTAAGCAGAAACAAGTGTTTATCTCTGCAGGTTTCAAAGCTGTAAGGACTGAAGACATCCACCAAAGCTTCTTAGCCAAGAGTTCTGGTTCATGTTCAAATCATCTCAGTACAAAGAAGAAGACTGAGCTGCTGTGTACCACTGCTGCACAGCCTGGACCATCAAATTCCAAGAACAGTTCACAGCCCAAGGGAATTGTATCTGCATCTACCAAGATGAAGGTGAAAAAGGGATGTGACCAAAGCCAGTCTTCTCTCAAAAGGAGATTTCTTTGAAGAAGAAAATGTTGTGTGTATGTGTGAAAGTACTTCTCATATTGCCAAGGATTGTCCATACAATCCTAAAAGTACTATCCACATGACCAATACAAAGACTTCAAAGAATCTCAAGAAGTCTAAAGCTTCGGAAGGAAAGTCTGTTTCCTTCGGAAGCTCCAAATCAAAGAATAAGGTAAATGGAAAATTACCTTCGGAAGCAAAGTTGGTCTCGGAAGAATGGAGTTCTTCCGAAGCACTAAAGTCTGCTGCAGTGACTGTAGATTCTTCCGAAGTATCAGTCATTAAAACTTGTGAAGCTCCAAAGCTTCTAAGGTTTTGAAGGTCAAGTCCAAGACTCCAAAGGTGGTGTGGAAGTCTAAGAAAGACCAAATGACTGAGGTTCTCCATCAACAACAGCTGAAGATCCCCTCTGTACAACCATAGGATCTATTACTGTTGAATACCTTCTATTACACTTACTGAACCCAAGACAAGTAAGGCTTGGGTTTCCAAATGTAACTAATCATTTTCTTTGTGCAGGAACAGCTCAAGACAAACAAGAATGTCTGGATAATTGACAGTGGCTGTTCCAGGCACATGACAGGCAATAGGTCTTTACTTCATAATTTGAGAGAATTGATGGAGGACCAGTTGCTTTTGGAGGAGATGAAGGTGGTTACATTATGGAAGGGGCAAGGTCACAAATGGTAAGCTCAGCATTGAGAAGGTAAACTTTGTTAAAGAGCTTGGGTACAATCTTCTGAGTGTATCCCAATTTGTGATCAGAGTCATAACATGCTCTTCACTGAGCATGAGTGCATTGTTCTCAAGCCTGGAGTGGTCATTCCTCATGAGCATATCCTGCTCAGAGCCCCCAGGAAAGGGAACATGTACAAGATGGATTTGCAAGAAACATCTCCCTCTGGAGAAGTTTCATGCTTTCTATCTAAGCAAATAGTGATGAGTCTTTCCTATGGCATAAAAGAATGTGCCATGTAAACTTTAAGAATATGAATAAATTAATCAAACATGATCTGGTAACTGGAATGCCAAACAAAGAGTTTACAAGTGATGATCATTGTGTTGCATGCCTGAAGGGAAGCAACACAAGGTATCTCACAAGCCTAAGGAAAAGAACTCCATCACTACTCCCCCACACTTATTACATATGGATCTCTTTGGCCCCACCAGTGTAATGAGTTTAGGAAGGACCTTATACTGTGTAGTGATCACAGATGATTTTACAAGATTCACTTGGGTTTTCTTTCTTAGAACTAAAGATGAGACTCCTGAGATTCTAAAGAATTTCATCTTAAAGATTGAGAATCAATGTGATCACAAGGTCAAAACCATAAGGTGATCAAGGAACTGAATTCAAGAACCAAATCCTTGATACATTTTGTGATGAAAAGGGTATTACAAGACAATACAGTGCTCCCAGGACTCCTCAGCAAAACGGAGTTGCTGAGAGGAGAAACAGGACACTTATTGAAGCTGCAAGAACTATGTTGTCTGACTCTAAACTGCCTATCACCTTCTGGGCAGAGGCAGTTAATACTGCTTGCTATGTGCAAAACAGAGTTTTAGTAGTTAAGACACATGGTAAGACTCCTTATGAACTTTGGCACAAGAGGAAACCTTTCATTGGTTTTCTCAGGTCATTTGGATGTCCCTGCACCATCTTGAATACCAAGATCAAGTTGCCAAGTTGCTGAGAAATCAGACGATGGACACTTCATTGGATACTCTTCTCAAGCTAAAGCTTATAGAGTATACAATCTCAGAACTAGAATCATTGAGGAGTCAGCCAATGTGACTTTCAATGAGCACACTCCAGTGTGGCTGGTTCTGGTCCGGATTGGCTATTTGATCTTGATTTAGTTACCAACTGTTTTAATAAATCTTGTGAGCATGTTTCAGGATCTGCAGAAAATTTAAATACAGGTGATCCTGATCCAAGATTTGAGCTAGGAAGACCTTCAACTCACACACCTTCAGCTCCAGTTGAAACTACTTCAGCAAATGAGGTTTCTATCAGCACAACAATGAAAAAATCAGCTGATACATCTGGCATGCCTTCAAATTCCAGCTCAGAGGCTTCTCAACCAGATAAAGACATCTCAATTGCAGAAGACAACAATGGTGATGGTGATAGTGATCAAGAATTTCTTGATGCTAATAACCATACCATAGATGACAACATCAATGATGTCACACACTCATTGGATCAAGTTAATCTTGACAGGTGTGATAATGGGAGGATCAATCTTCAAGACCAGATCTAAATTTCTCAAATTTGGATCTATCTCGGCAACTTGCTGTGATCCCTCTAAGGATCCACAAGTCTCATCCTACCACAAACATCATTGGAGATGTTATCTCCGGGGTAAAGACAAGAGGGCAAACCCATGAAGCAAATGTTTGTCTTCACTCTTGTTTTCTATCCCAATCAGAGCCAAAGAAAGTTGAGGAGGCTCTAAAGGATGGAAGTTGGGTTGAAGCTATGCAACAAGAGCTGCTTCAATTCAAAAGGCAGAAAGTTTGGAACCTTTGTCCTCTTCCTCATGGGAAGACTACCATTGAAACCAAATGGGTTTTTAGGAATAAAAAGGATGATAGAGGAATCATCATCAAGAACAAGGCAAGACTAGTTGTTCAAGGATACACACAAGAAGAAGGGATTGACTACACTGATGTCTTTGCTCCTGTAGCTAGACTAGAAGCTGTTAGGATATTCCTGGCATTTGCTGCATCCAAGAACTTCAAGGTCTACCAACTTGATGTAAAGTGTGCTTTCTTATATGGAGTGATTGATGAGGAGGTTATGTCAAACAACCACCTGGTTTTGTAGATCCTGATCATCCTGATTATGTCTGCAAGCTTGACAAAGCTCTCTATGGGCTGCATCAGGCACCCAGGAAGTGGTATGAGACACTGTCTGAGTATCTCTGTAAACATGGTTACAGGAGAGGTAATATAGATGGAACTCTCTTCATCAAAGGACAAGGAACGACATTCTGCTAGTTCAAGTATATGTGGATGACATCATCTTTGGCTCAACCAATTCAAGGCTCTGCAAAGACTTTGAAAAGCTGATGAAAGATAGATTTGAAATGAGTTCAATGGGAGAACTTAATTTCTTTCTGGGAATTCAAGTGAAGCAGGTTGAAGATGGCATTTTCATAAGTCAGTCAAAGTATGTTCAAGATATACTCAAGAGGTTTAACATGACTATTGTAAGACTGCTAAGACACCCATAGCCAGAAACCACTCCCTTGGTCCAGATCTTGAGGGGGAGTGTGTAGATGAGCACTTATACAGGGCTATGATTGGGTCTCTTATGTATCTTACAGCTAGCAGGCCTGATATCATGTTTGCTACATGTATTTGTGCAAGATATCAAGCCAATCCTAAGATGTCTCACTTAATCACTGTGAAAAGGATTTTAAGATACCTCAAAGGTGCTTCAACACTTGGTTTATGGTATCCAAAGAATTCTAATTTCAATCTGTATGCCTATACAGACAGTGATTATGGTGGCTGCAACATGACTGCAAAGTCTACATCTGGGGGATGTCAATTCCTTGGTGGAAGGGTTGTCTCATGGCAATGCAAGAAACAAACCTGTGTGTCTGCATCAACTGCTGAGGCTGAATACATTGCTGCTGCAAGCTGCTGTGCTCAAGTGCTTTGGATTCAAAATCAGATGCTAGACTACGGATTTAACTACAAAGAGACTCCTATCCACATAGACAACAACAGTGCTATCTCTATCACTGAGAACCCTGTGCAGCACTCAAGGACCAAACACATCAACATCAGGTATCATTTAATAAGAGATAACTATGAAAAGGGGTTAATTAAACTAGTCAAAGTTCACACAGATGAACAATATGCTGATCTGTTCACAAAAGCTTTTGATGAACAGAGATTTAAGTATCTGATATCAGCTATTGGGATGATTAACTTTGAGTAGACTTTTTCTTAAAACTAATTCTAATTATTTTCTTAAAAAATATGTGTGTCCTAAGTTGTCTAGTTCATCACTTTCATAAGCTCATGTTTTCTTTGAATGAAAAACTCTTTTTGAAGACTTTCCTTAGATTCTTGAAAATTTTCTGATACTTCGGAAGATAACGTTTTACCTTCGGAAGAAAAATATGTCTTCAAAATAAATGACTGTCTAAGAATTTTACCTTCGGAAGAAGTCAAAATTTATCTTCCGAAGCTTAAAATTCTTAACTTAGACACTTATTCATTTTTAAGGACTTTTTCCTTCCGAAGCAAAAATTACTTCGGAAGCTTTGTTCATTCTTATACAAAGCATCCAAAGTTTATTTCTTTTCCGAAGCATAAATTTAAGACTCTCAGGAAAATTCTTCCGAAGCCACTTTAGCTTCGGAAGCTTTTTCACTCACAACTTCCGAAGACAAATTACTTTCGGAAGCTTTTCGAATTCCAAGAAAACTACTTTTTGAGCAAAAAGGTAAACTACTTTTTCAGAGGTGGGACCGACATACGGATTTCAAAGTTTATCCTCTTTCATTAAACTTTATCTGAAATCCTTCTCTCTCATATAAACCCAACGGTTTCCCCCCTCTTCTATCATCTGCTTTTCTTCCATACCTAAAACCCAAAGCTTTCTCTCTGAAATTTTCTTCCCATTTTTTTCTCTTCATCTCTGAGCTACCTCACAATGGCTGACCTTACACACAGAAATGATCCTCACTTTGCCATGCAGCTACACAGACAACACAATCAGGTTGCTCTGTTATGCTCTGACAAAGATCCTCATTTCTCAGAGGTTTGCCGTTTCTTGTCTTTGTCTCACTACTTCACCTCCCTAACCATTGATCCTCCTCTATATGAGGATCATTTGCTTGAATTCTGGAAGACCTGCCAAGAGGTCATTATGGATGGGGAGAAGGCACTGTCTGCCACAGTGCAGGGGAGAGACAATTTTCATCACTCCGGCCATCATCAACCGACATCTTTCAGCTGGATGATGAAGCAGGTGAAGTGTTCTTCCCAAAAGAAGCGGTTAATCATCCTTCGAGCAGATGGGATATGAAGGAGATTTCTCTGTAAAGACCTTCAGGAAAGGGAAGGTCTCATCCCAGTGGAAATACCTGCTCCATGTGGTTATCCACAGCTTATCAAACAAGCATGGTGGATGGGACCAGATTCCTGAGGATCTCTCCTTTTAGTTCATGGGATGGTTCAGGGGGTCAAGTTCAGGTATTCACAATTTGTTTATACTAATTTACTTGCAAACTTAGACTCCTTAGAGTATTACATGTTTCCTAGATATGTTCAACACATTCTCAACTGTGAACTGGGCTCACAGTTGAGGGAAACAGGCAATATTCTTAAACTGGGACAGATGAAGCCCGGCATCTTTAAAATTATGAAGAAGCAACTGTAGGCTTCTCAGGGGTAGAAACAGCCCTAGTCCCAAAAATGTTAGAGCTCATTGCTCAAGGTGACAAACATAGCAGTCCAAGCTAGTGTTGAACCCACACCTACTGCTCTCCTACCCTCTTCACAACCTCAAAATTTCATCACCTACAAAAGAAAATCCCAACGAACCCCTGCTCAGGCTATTGAGTCTGTGCAGGCCCCCAAATACTCAACCTTACAGGAAGAAGTGGACTCCAGAGCTCCCACTTCTCCTGAGGAGCAAACCACTCTCCATACTTTACCTATCAGGGCTGAGGTTCCTCAAGCTCAACCTGATGAGCTCATTAGCCCAACAACCGTAAGCCTTCACTCTGAGTCTCAACACTCAAGTGAACAACCTTCAGGGGACAGCTACCATCCCCAGCCTTTGGATCTAAACCAACCAATTCCAACCTATCCTTTACACTGATGAAGACTTAGGATTCAGTGAGTACCATGAGTCTCTCTTCTCCTCCCATACTCAAAGAGAGATGAGTACCTCTGACTCTCCTCAGTCTATCCCTCATCAGCACCTATTACTGAGGTGGACACATCTGAACCTGTTCAGGATGTCCATATGGAAGAGGCTCTCACTTTTGAAAGTGATTACATCTTAAGACCTCAACCATGGCAACTCAGCCCATTGGCATCTTAATTGAGGTTGCCAGTGAGCAGAGGAAAACCAGCACCAAGAAACTCAAGCTGGTGGTGAGAGAGAGGACTTTGGTCCAATCCTCTCATCCCCCAGTGATTCTTCTGATGAAGATGAGGGGAATTTGAGACTAAAGGTACAAAAATTGTCACAAACATGCACCTATCTAGTCTCTAAGGTTAGTCACTTGGAATCTCAGGTGACTACCTTACAAAAACAGGGTCAATGATCAGCAACTCAGATTTCATATTTGCAGGAAAAACTAGCTGAGAGACCTTTAAGGAGAGCTCAACCAGGAACACAAGAACCTGTGGAAGTGACTGATTTATCCTCCAGCTCACCTATGCAAGTGGGTGATGCTACCAAAAAGGGGGAGAAAGTTATCACAACCACAGAACCTGGGAGTTCTTCAAAGAGAATGGACATAGAGGACTCACCATCCTCACTTGCTGTTGTGCATTCTCAGCAACTTCCTCAAACTCACATTAATGTGGACTCTATAGACTCTATCATCAGGAGTCTCTTTGAGGAAGGTATACCAAGGGCTGTCTCATCTCACCACATGGAACTGGCAACTACATCATCAGATGGAGGTATGATGATGACAGAAGAGCCCTCATACTTCACAGAGTTCAAGGCCAACAAGAAGTCTTTCAGTTCCAAAGCCTGAGCTTTATGAAGGACTGGATTTAGTCAACATGCCACTTGTCAATCCAAGCAAATCTAGACAAGCTGACAGGCTGGCTCAAAGAATCCAAGACAGGATCCTTGCAGAGTTCTCTCTAAGAAGGAGACTTAGGCAATCAGGCAATGTCATCGGTCAACTGGATGTTGAGGTGGACCCTAAGATTAGTTTCATAGGGGAAACCTTGGCTGAAGGCCCAGTGGCAGAACCTGAGACCCTTGTCTCACCATCAACAACTGCTGCAGAGGTCCAAACTCCATCTGAGACACCTGCTGGTGAAGGTGTTTCTCAGCCTCTCTCTGGCCAGAGCATGGAAGCTACACCAAGCAATGAAGGCCAAGCCTCAATCCACCCTGAGTCACAAAGGTCTGTTGGTGACAAGGGAAAGGATAAGGACTCTGAGGAAATTGAGGAGGAAGAGAGAGAGAGGAAAAGGAGGCTAAGGGGAGAAAGTTTTCTGGGTCATCTAAATTCATGCAAGCTGCAATCAGGGCTGCCCCCAGACCAAATACTAAAGATGATGAGTAAGGGCAGTCAGGATTCCTATTTACAGACCAGGAACTATGATGTTGATGAAATCATCTCCCTCCCCTTAGAAGAGTTGAATGAACTAGCTGACATGGAAGTGTCAAGAGAGATAAAGGAGAAAGAGGATTCAAGGTTACTTCTCCAATTCAAAGAGGAGAAGAGACAGAAAAGACTTTACAAGCATACTCCAACTCTCTCTCCAGTTCAAGAAAGTCCTGCACAGGAAGATGTGGCTCCACAAGAACCTCAGGTAGATAAAGAAGAGGATAGAATCAAAATGATAAACTACCTGAGTGCCACAGGCTTCTATCAGGCAAATACACTCTTCCTCTGTCCTATGACTTCATTGAGTTCGAGTACTTAAAGCAACTTGAGCTTGAGCTAGTCAAAGAAAGAAAAACAACCAAAAGGAAGCTAAGGGAAGAAGCTGCAAAGTCAAGAGCCATCATTCAAAAGAATGCAAAGAAGTCTGCTGATAGACAAAGAATGATGAGCTTCTTGAAGTCATATGGATTCTCCGGAAGGAGACTTGGTCCCATGTCTCTATCTACAATGGATGAGCATATAAGGGTGATCAAGCAGAAGATTAAAAGTGGTGAATTGATTGACTTGCACTCTCTTCCAAGTCAAGTTCCACCTGAAGTGGAGATCAAGTTGAACAACCAGAGACACCTGAACCAGAACCTCCAGCTGAGCCTCAGCAAACTTCATCTTCTGATCCAAGACAGGGTCAAACTCCCTCTCTTCTGAACCTGTGAGGGAGGAACCCCAACTGAGAAAGACACTGATGATCAACATGGTGCTGCAGACCAGTCTTCTCAGTTAAAGACATTAAAGAGGAAGAAGAAAATGGCTTCTAAACCAAAGACTAAAAAGAAGAAGCCAAAGTCATCTACCTCTACACCCCAGGCTGAATCAGATCAACTGAGGAAGTGCATGATGAGGCAACCAAATCAAATCCTATGCAAGTGGCTCCTCTAGCAACTGAGACACCTATCTTGTCCTGGACTTATTCTACCAATCCAGAAATAGGCATGTTGTCAGAGATCAAGGTGTTGAGAATGTCTACTCCTGGCAAGACATAATCAACTACCTCTGCATGATCTCTTTGAAATGAGAAGATACTATGAGAGTCTTGATGATCCTGACCACCAAATGAAGAAAGGAATGGTCTTGATTGTACTGAAGACTACCAACATCTGAATATCTCTAAGTGTTTGGTAGCATCAGCTAGGGGGAGTTTGTAAGGATTCCTTAAGTCTGATGCAACCCAAAACATCCAAAGTGTCTCAGCAACATGCACTAAGTACTGAAGTGAAGAATGCTTCGGAAGTTTTACACAATACATTAGAAAAAAAACATTCTAAGTGTAAAATCTTCGAAGTCAAGACCAATATCTTCCGAAGGTAAACATGAAGTCTTCCGAAGCTTCAAGAGACAAAGTCTTCGAAGCTTCACCCTATGAAGACAGATTTCTTCCGAAGACTTTTAGTACACATGCTTTATCTGATGTACTGTTCCATAAAGCACCTTTCCGCTGCGTCTCTGATAAGTCACCAACTTACAAGAGTTGGTGAAAGGTCCATGCTTTTGGTAACTGTACATTGAGGTCTTGAGTCTGAAACTTTCCACTTTATGTACTTATCCTTTTTGTAATGTATAAGGATGTGAGCTATGCATGTCATAGTCCAAGGTCAAAAGGCAGATATGCCTTTTTGATTCTACAATTGATTTTGTTAGTGTCTAGTCAATTGTATCCAGCTGGCTTTCATAGTATAGCCGTTGTAGGTTGTAGTATAAGTATTCAAGTTTCTTGTATTTTCAATATGCTTGTAACACTTGTAAAAGAACTTGAGAAAGCAATATACTGCTCCTTGAAAACTATACTCTCTTGTTCTGTCTCTTGCTTTACTGTATTCTTGTATCACCTTTGGTTACCTAGTTTCACTGTTTGATTAAAAGTTTAGTTAATCTTCTCATTGTGTTGTTGTGTTGTAATTGTGTTCAAGCCCTTAAACGATCCTGCAATTTCATTAGTTAGATGATAAGATAATATAATTAACCTTTTATTATATACTATACACCCTAAAATATAAACCACTAATAATTAAGATGTTGATATGTTATATGATTAAAGCCTTTAATGTATAACATAAGAACATATAATATTTGTTGTTATTTAACCATTTAAATAACCATGTAAATAATAATAGTTCATGAACAATATCCATATAATTTGTTCTATCTCTCATTTCTTTAAATTAGAAAACCATTTCTAATTAGGTGCTCTTATTAATTGCATGATCATATCATCAAATAAATATTTATTGGTGTTTGCTAAGCTTGTTATTGGTATGACCCACTTGGATCATGACGTACTAACCACATCAATGTTCTATGTGTCTTGGGCATACAGGATCCAACAGTTGCTATATTGCTTTTCAACTAAAAGTGTTACAAACTCTTACAAGCATTATGTTACGAGTTACAATGAGAAACTATATATAATACTACCTACAACCGGATATACATTGTTACCAGCTGTAATCTTCTAACTAAAGCAAATACTATAAGCTATAGTTTAAGGTATCTTAGATAAACTCTTATCTAAGATAGGTAGTCAGGACATGTCCCTGACTTACCTTTTGTCACCAACTAAATTTGGTAACTTGTACTATCATAAAAAAGTGAACAGTGGAATAAAGTATGATCAACTACATGGCCCTTTGAGAAAAGGCCATGCAGTACCAGAGGTCTGCAGCGGAGTGTCAGAGACCATACTTATGTCAACTGGTTCATTGCAGTGTCTTTCGAAGGTTTAATGGCTTCAGAAGACAAGTTCTTCTGAAGCCTCTTATACTTCAGAAGAGGCTATTTCTTCCGAGGCTTGTGGACTTCTTCATTTCTTCATACTTTGGAAGTTGTCTTCTAATCTTTTCTTCTAAGACTTGAACTTCGGAAGTGAGTACTTTGACTTCGGAAGTAGAGTTTGTCTTCAAAAGTTGATACTTTACTTTGTCTTCGGAGGAACTCTACTTCCTTCAGAAGTTCCATACTGGCTTCAGAAGCCTTTAGTAGCAGCACCAAAATAGTCTAAGTGATTGTGTTTTGGTTGCACTAGCCTTCTTCTTGATCCAACAGTTCCCTATAGGTAGTGCCTCCAAATCTTTAACGCAAAGACCACAACTGCTAGCTCCAAATCATGAGTAGGATAATTAACCTCATGAACTTTCAACTATCGGGATGCGTCCCTATAACTTTTCCTCGCTGCATCAAGGCACATCCCAACCCCAAGTAAGAAGAATCTGAATAAACCACCAAATCTTCGCTTCCATCAGGTAACGACAAGACAAGTCAACCTCGCCTTTAACTCTTGAGCTTGACCCCATACAAACTTTACATCCTTAAGGGTCAACTTAGTCAATGGAGACTCTATCTTAGAGAAGTCTTGAATGAATCTTTTGTAATAGCCGCCAAACCCAAGAAACTAAGAATCTGGGATGGGCGTCTTTGGTGACTTCCATTGCATCACCACCTCCACCTTTTTCAGGTCAACCATAATCCTTTCAGGATTCACTATGTGACCCAAAAACTGAACCTCGCACAACTAGAATGCACACTTGGAGAACTTGGCATACAGCTTCTCCTTTCTTAGCGTCTCAACACTTCTCTAATGTGACCCACATGCTTTCTTCGTGCCTCGAATAAATCAGGATATCATCAATAACATAATCATTGATTTATCCAACATCGGCCGACACACTCGATTCATCAAGTCCATAAAAGTAGCTGGCGTGTTGGTCAAAACCAAAAGACATAAGGAGAAACTTGTAGTGTCCATATTGCGTGCGAAAAGCTGTTTAGAATATCCTGCTCTTTGACCTTCAATGGTGGTAGCCAGATCGAAGATCTAATCATTGAGAACCAACTGGCACCTTGGAGCTGATCAAATAGGTCATCGATCCTTGGCAATGGATACCGATTCTTCACCATCAACTTGTTCAGCTCCGATAGTCAATACACATCCTCATACTACCATCCTTCTTCTTCACGAATAAGACCGGAGCACCCCAAGGATAGATACTCGGTCTAATGAACCCTTTATCAAGCAACTCCTATAGTTTATCCATTAGTTCCTTCATCTCCGTCGGAGCCAACCGATACGGTGCCTTAGCTATAGGTTGGGCACCGGATATCAAGTCGATCTGAAACTCGATCTCACGGTCGGTGGCACACCTGGTAAATCTTCTGGGAACATGTTGGGGAAGTCACACACAATCGGTACATCAGATAGTTATGGTGTTGACATATCCACATCCTTCAAGTATGCCAAGTAGGCACTACACCAATGCCTCTTGCACTTTCCCACCACCGCCATCGAAATCACCTTCGGGATAGTCGTAACTCGATCACCATAAATTGTCACCAAACTCTCGTCAAGCGTTGTCAGTCTGACCATCTTCTTGTGACATACGATGTTAGCCTTGCAGTCCGCCAACCAATTCATTCCTAGGACTACATCGAAACCGCCTAAGGTCATCATGAATGGTCTAACAGGAAACTTATGACCTTCTAATTCTAAATCACAACCTTCTATCATCTCAAAAATCCTGGTAGACTTACCTATGGTAGTTTCTACATCGAAGGGCTCATCAATACTTCTACTCCTAATCGGCAACTTAGCACAAAAGGCAGCAGAAATGAAACTCCTACTAGCACCGAAATCAAATAACACATGCAAGAGTTTGGTTTATTAGAAACGTACTTGACACCTCATCGGGGACCGTACTAGCCTTCTCCCGAGTCTTCGTGAAAGCTTGGGCACTTGCCTTCTGCGTTTCAGTTCTGGTCTTCTTCCCTACCCCGGAACTCTCCGCCCTCGACTTCTTGCAATTCTTGCTCAGATGGCCGTTCTCTCCATATTTATAGCACCTTATAACTCCAAAATCTCTAGCCATATGACCAGGCTTCCCACATTTGAAGCAAATGTCAGATCCCCATTTGCATTCTCCCGAATGATCCTTCCCACATTTTCCACATTTCTTCGACCCTGCACCAGATGTGACCACAAGCCGGTCACCCACCTTCACCACCTTGTTGTTTGGAGCGGCTCAGCCATGTCCAAATAGTTTCCCATTCTAGTTTCGGTCACCACTACCCTTCTTGTTCACCTTAGCCACTACCACCTCTCGCTCATCATACAGTCTTCCCGCTAGATTGACCACCGAGTAAACGTACTAAGCCGAACGGCGATCATATGCCTGTGATTATCCGCTGGGAAGCCCTAAATATACCTCTTGATCTTTCGCGATAGAGGTGTCACCTGATCAAGCACCAGACGTACCATCTTGTTGAATTTGGTGGTCTATTGTTGATGTGTCATGGTTCCTGCCTCTAGTTGCAGGAACTCTCTTTCAACCTTTTCCAACTCCCTATGAGGACAAAACTCCTTAATCACCAACTTCTTCAACTCTGCCCACCTTATCCTCCCGATAGCCCTGCTACCCTCAGCTAGGACACTATTGTCCGAGCAACAAAAGGCCGAGTCCATAAATGAGTGGGTGGCGAACTTCACCTTGTGATCCTCCCGACACTCGCTGATATCAATAACGGCTTCCATCTCTCTCACCCACCGGTTAGCAGCAACAGCAGTGCCATTTCCATCAAAAGTTAGGGGCTTGCATCTCATAAATGCCCCATAGTTATAGCCTCGTGCTTCCTCGGGCATAGGCTCTTCTTCCTCTTCCTCATCAGTAGAGACAACCGTCTTAGTCTCCGGTTGCCCTCTTTCTCCCGAGGATTGGCTCCTCTCCTTCCTCTCTCCTTCTCGTACAGCCTTAATCACTTTGGTGACCACAGACGGTAGGATCATTTGCATGACCTGATGAACCTCTTCCACTACCGCCTTTTTAACTGAGGCTCTCAAGTTAGCACTCTCATCCCCACCCTCTGGATGAGGGGTCTCGAGCTTTTCATGAGCCACCTCTTCAGCTCTAGGCCTTCCTCTCGTGACCAGTGGTTCAGCACCATGTCAACCACGACCTCCACCACGAGAAGCTTAAAAGATCTACCGCCAGCCATATTCTAAGCATGCTATAAGATTCAAACATTAACACGGTCATTCAGGGTAATAGCTCAGTTTATGTCAAGTATAGTAAGTCCCTAATTATAGTGGCCAGTTGTGATTAGCCATTTACTTTACTCTTCATACCCCAAGCATTTCCTATCCTAACTACATCAAAATCTGAATCTACTAAAGTCACATAAACCACATAACATGCACACGTAATACCAGTCAACATTAAGAAAATACATGATGGCACATAACTACTCGGATTGGCATCCCTTCCCTTTCATCCCATTCTCAGTTTAAGTTTTGGTTTCTTTTGAAAATTTTACCAATTTCACTTAACTTTGGCTCTGATACCAACTTTTAAGGCCCTATTCCTAGGACACTCACAGCTGGTCAATCATCACACATAAAACATATGATATACATTAACTTAATTAAAACATCGCAATGGGATTAATTTAAACCATCATTCGTTTCATATAAATAATCGCTTTTGCAAAATAATACAACAGTGTTAACAATTACAAAACATCATTTGTTCATATACAATGCAAAATCATCATCATTATACAAACTAGATACCATCCCAAACAGGCCAAATAGCCACCTCGTGCCATCCTCAGCAACATTTACCTGCCAACTTGAAAATGCATAAAAAGTCAGCATTGCTGAGTGAGTTCTAGTTTTATAAAACTTTATATTACCTTTCATTCATTAAAACATTTTCTTTACTATCGCACGTGCTCACAAATCATACATACATCAAGGTAATAGTTATTATCTTCTTTCATCATTCATTTTGTAGATTTCACATGTTTTGCACATTTCTTACTTATCTCACTTTTCGTACATTTATTATCTTTTCACTTCTATCTAGGTTCTGTCTTGTACTTAACCCCTCTTGAGCACAAAGCTATATCATCTAGGGTTAAGCGACAAGGACCCCATATCACACATATCGCATGTATCGCATGTATGGCGTAGTCACAAAGACTAACTCCCCCTGTGTGTGAACCCTTAAGGGTTAGCCAAGATTGCACGTTGTAAACACACGGTTGAGCTAACAACTCTAAATGAATTGTGAACCCCCTTTTATTTGCTTGCAAGACTTTCATTTATTCATTCTTTATGTTCCATTTTCATTATCTTAAATCTTTCGCTTTGTTAAGATAATGCTTCACGTTCATTATCATAATCACAGCATGTAAAGTCACATCATAATACGTAGTAAGGAACATAAAAAAACATATCATACATAAGCATAACATCATCACGCATCATCATGCATAAAATATAACAACACACATCATCATAAATATCATACATTCACGTCATAAACATATGCACCACATGCATAAGTTATCATAAAATATAACTGATCCTCCATGGGAAAGCGGGGGTTCGGGGGTGGCAACCCCTGACAGCAGGGTCCTAGGGATAGCAGCCCCTAGTGTGGTCCAAGGGGCAACGCCCCTGGCTGGTTGTTTAAAACCTCTTAAAATCTTGGTCGTCTAAAACGAATATTTGGTATGCATTTCCAACCCAAAACTAGTTCAAACATTTAAATAGGGGATCTAGAACTCGCATGGACTCAATGAGTAGCTTCTCAATTAAGCTTTCAAAACAAGGGTCGCACTACACAAACTACAAATAAGTTAACACTCAAAGGATTTAATTTCTACCTAATTTCACTGCTAATTTCGCTGCCAGATCAGCAATTTTACTGCTAGTTTCGCCAGTAGTTTCGCTGCTAGTTGCCACAGTCTCTAGCACAGGGCTTTTGGGCTTGAATGCTCTTGACTTTGTAGCTTCTTCTCTCATCTTTCTCTTTGTTGTCTTTTCTTCTCTCATCTGTCAATCACAAAGGAACATGAATTAGTATGAAGATATAGAGTTAATTTTAACTCTTAATACATTTTGTCAATTTTATATTCAAACACTCTTAAAAAATTCTAAGTGTTTTACACACTTAATTTCCGAAAAGTTTTGAATAAAAAATCAATAATTTGTATGAGTTATCAACATATATTTGTAGGTACTGAAACATTCTCACAAGATTTGTTTAAATAGTTGATAACTAAATCAAGACCAAATAATCAATCATGACCAGAACTTGGCAATTTGATATTTGGTATTCAAGATGGTACAATGACATCCAATGAAAGTTTTCTTCTTATTCCAAAGTTCATAAGGAGTCTTACCAGGTGTCTTAACTACTAAAACTATGTTTTGAACATAGCAGGTAGTGTTGAAAGCCTCTACCCAGAAGGTGATGTGCAGTTTAGAGACAACATGGTTCTTGTAGCTTCAATCAGTGTCCTGTTTCTCCTTTCAGCAACACCTTTTTGCTAAGGAGTCCTGGGAGCACTATATTGTCTTGTAATACCCTTTTCATCACAAAATGTATCAAGGATTTGTTTTTTGAATTCAGTTTCTTGATCACATCTTATAGTTATGACCTTGTGATCACATTGATTCTCAATCATTAAGATGAAATTCTTCAGAATCTCAAGGGTCTCATCCTTAGTTCTAAGAAAGAAAATTCTAGTGAATCTTGTAAAGTCATTTGTGATCACTAAACAATAAGAGGTCCTTCCTACACTTATTACATTGGTGTGGCCAAAGAGATCCATATGTAATAAGTGTAGAGGAGTAGTGATGGAATTTCTTTCCTTTGGCTTGTGAGATACCTTATGTTGCTTCCTTTTCAGGCATGCAACACAATGATCATGACTTGTAAACTCTTTTTTGGCATTCTAGTAATCAAATCATTCTTAATTAACTTATTCATATTCTTAAAGTTTACATGTCATATTCTTTTATGCCAGAGGAAAAACTCATCACTATTTGCTTTAGATAAAAAGCATGAAACTTCTCTTGAGGATGATGTTTCTTGCAAGTCCATCTTGTACATTTCCCTTTCCGAGAGGCTTTGAGCAAGACATGCACATGAGAAATGACCACCCCCGGGCTTGATAACAATGCACTCATGCTTATTTAAGAGCATGTTATGACTCTGATCGCAAAATTGGAATACACTCAGAAGATTGTATCCAAGCTCCTTGACAAATTATACCTTCTCAATGCTGAGCTTACCATTTGTGACCTTGCCCGTTTAAAAATATAACCACCAGTATCTCCTCCAAAAGCAATTGGTCCTCCATCAATCTTTTCAAACTTTTGGAGTAGTGACCTATTGCCTGTCATGTGCCTGGAGCAGCCACTATTAATGATCTATACATTTTTGTTTGTCTTTAGCTATTCCTGCACAAAAGAGATAGTTATTTACATTTGGAAACTCAAGCCTTATTGGTCTTGGGCTCATCAAAAGAAGTTGAAGGTAAACAGTAATAGATCCTATAGTTTTGATTTGAGAATCTTTTGTTGTTGTTGATGGAGAAATTTTAGTCACTTAGTCTTTCTTTGTCTTCCACACCACCTTTGGAAGTTTAGGCTTGACCTTCAATACTTCGGAAGTTTTGCTGACTTTGGAAGTTTTGATTACTGGATCTTTAGAAGATCTTGCTAGCACTGTAGAAGGATTCAATGCTTCGGAAGTATTTTCCTTCTTCCGAGACTAAATTTTCATCCGAAGGCAATTTTCCACTTCCCTTCATCTTCATTTTGGAGCTTCTGAAGCAAACAGATTTTCCTTTCGAAGCTTGTTTCATCTTAGAGATCTTAGAAGTCTCTTTCTTGACCATATGGAGACTGCCTTTTGGATTTTAAGGACAATCCTTAGCAAGATGGGAGGTACTCTCACATATGATACATTCCATTTCCTTCTTCCTAAGAGCTTTCTTCTATAAACAAGGCTAAACTTGATCACTTCCCTTCTCCACCTTTATCTTTGCAGATGTAGTGGAAGTCCTTTTAGGGTGAGAACTTCCTTTGGAGTAGGATGGTTCCGGTTGTGCAGAAGTGGTACACAACTAATTAGCCTTCTTCTTGAACCTGAGATGAGTTGATGCTAAGATAGAACTCCTGGTACTAGAGTTCAAGTTAGTATATTTAGACTTTACCACTTCAAATTCTATAGGAATAAAGACTTGCTTTCACTTAGCGTTGAAGATGGCTTTGATCTCTTGAGCTCTCTTTGCTTTTCTTTTGCTCTTCCGGGTCAAGTTCTTTTTCATAGACTTGGTCATCCTAGTGTTCTTACTCTCGTCATAAGTATAGTGACCATTCTTAGAATCCTCTTATTAACTCTTCTCAGAGGCATTAGTCACTATCTCTTCTTTATCCTCTTCAGTGAATGGATCTATGAGTGGAAGCACATCTTTACAAGTTTCACACCTAGGAGATCTTATAGACAAGATTATGTGTGGAGGAGCTATCTCACTAGATCCTAGTCCCTACTTATTTTGATAACAAAATTTTGCGTGCAAGGATGAGGATATAATGTTCTTGAAGGTCTTTTCTTCAAGAACACATTTTCTGCCCTGGCTTTGCTGATCATAAGCTGAGCCTGGCATTCAATCAACTTAGTTATGAGATCTTTGATCTGAGTCTTGTAATTTGTATGCTCATGCTTAAGATTTGAAATGGTTATCTCTAAGTCCTCTATCTTTAGCTTATAGTCATTTTCAGCTCTTTTAAAGTCATATTTTAAAATGTATAAGGACTCAAGATCAGATCTCATTTCTAAGTTGTAGGACCTGTATCTATTTACTTTAGCAATACATTCAGGTGTACAGAGATGTTCCAATACCTTTGCTTTATCATGGTCAGCCATTAGTGTTTGGTTTGAAGATGCATCTTCCACCTGAAAGCTCTAGTCAAAGCCTCCTTCTTTAATTACAACTGCAGCTTGCTGCTTTGGCTTCTCATTCTGGGTAGCTTTCTCAGTGTAGTTTGGTCTAGTTTGTGCTTGGCCACCATCTTTCCTTGGTGCCATGTATTCTCTAGCAAAATGGATGATTTGGTTACAGTTCTAACACTTGACTTTGCTTTTATCCAGCCCAAACTTTCCATCGGCTGCATTGTTTGGAAACTTCCTTCATGTCCTCTTGTAGAACTTATTCGCTTTGTGAGTGAGAAGAGCCATCTACTGGACTATTTCCATGTACTCCAGATCATCTAGATGGATACATTCTAGGTCTTTAAGGGTGAATAAGAAGTTGTCTATGCTTTCATCAAACAACACAAAGGCATGTGAAGAGCTTGTATCTTGGAATGGGCTTCCTTAAGAGTAGCTCTGTCTTGGTGTCTCCGGGAAGGTGATGAAAGGAGCCTTTTATGAGTTGTTAGGGTAGCCTATAAGATGATGTTGAGGTTCTATGATATTCTTTTTTGTCACATGCAGGGCTGAACTCATTTGATTACTGGAGTTACCAGATGAACCTTGCATGTTCATCTCCATCTGGTATCCATTCAGAATACCATACAACTCAGTCAAGGTGAGAGTCTGAAGGTTCTCAATCCTCTAGATAACAACACAATAATGTGTCCATTGCCTAGGAAGAGAGGATATAAACTTCCTTACAATGTCCCTGTTTTCAAAAGTCACTCCAACATCCACTAGAATGTCCATAATCTCAACATACTTGAAGTATTGTTGAGTCATGGTTTCACCAATTTTAAAGGTGAAATTTTCAAACTACTATTTCAGAAGATCCTTTTTGTTCTCCTTGGCTTCTATATACCCCTCATACATCAGCTTAAGTGCATCCCACAGTTGTTTAGTTATTTTGCACTTCTTGCAACCTCTTTATATGGAGTTTGGAAGTGTAGTTTGAAGGGCTGTTATGGCCTTCTAATCAATGTTTATCTTTTACATGTCTTCATCAGAGTATTCAGCCATAGATTTTAGTATCATACCACCCCCAACAGTAGCTGAAGAGGTGCTTTGTATGAAAGATCCTAAGGCAACAGATTCCCATATCCTGGAGTCTTGTGACTTGATGAAACCTTCCATTCATTGGCACCAAGTGTCAAGGTCTTCAAGAGTGATTAGTGGGGACTTTGTCATGGTTCCAGTTTCCATATTAGCTTTAGTAATAGCTATCATTTGAGATGTGAAGTATTTTGTGTGTGTGAAGGATATGAAGATGGTGAGATCTTACAATCAAGAGCCTATAATGCACTGATACCAACTATAGGACCATTTAAGGGTTGGTTACTTACAACACAACACATAATGAGGAAAATGTATAGAATACTTAACAAATCAAATAGGGAACTAGTAACCTGTTAAACTTTGATACAAATAAACACAAGTAATAAAGAGACAAAATAAGAACAAGATAACACAAGTGTTTGGTTTTCAAAAATGTTGTATATTGCTCTCAAGTTCCTTACAAGTGTTTACAAAGCATAAGCTAAGATACAAGGCACCTGAGATACTTTATACTACATCCTACAGTCGGCCATACTTTGATAGCCAGCTAGATACATGATCTAGACAACAACAAAATCAATGTAGAGTCAAAAGGCAGATTGCTTTTTGACATATGACTATGACATGTCATAGCTCATATTCTAATATATTACAAAACGAATAAAAGTAGATAAAGTAGAAAGTAAAAAACTTAAGACCTCAATCTATAGTTACAAAAAGCATGGACCTTTCACCAACTTATGTAACTTTGGGGTCTCGTCAGAGTTGTAGCAGAAAGTGGTCTAGCTTTATGGAAAATGTACATAAGATAAAGCATGTATTCAAAAGTCTTCGGAAGAAATATGTCTTCATGTGTTGGCTTCTGAAGAATTTATCTTTGAAGCTTCAGAGGACTTCATGTTTGGATTCAGAATATGTTGATCTTGCCTTCGGAAGATTTCACACTTAGAATATTTTCTAAGGAAGAGTGTGAAACTTCTGAAGCATTCTACTTAGCACTTTTGTGCATGCCTACAGAAAGACTTTGGATGTTTTGGGTTGCATTAGCCTTATGTGAAACCTTACAAAGTATTATTCTTGATCGATTAGAAAATGTTGCCAATAAGAGTCAGCCTTTGTAATATCCACGGAAGCCTTGTTGGTAACCTTCTAAAGTTACAAGTTCAAAGAAAAGATGCGACAACAATAATCGGTGACCCGTAACTTTCAAGGGTTACAAGGTTAGAGGAAAGATGCAATAACAAGTAGTGTGTAGGCTCCATCACAAACGCCATAATAGATGCCAAGCGAAATAGGCCAGATGCCAACCCCAAGTCTAAGCTCCTACCACAAATACCATAACAAATCAAATTGGAGGCCAAGAAAAGTAGAACAACACCACATGGCCACCCCCTTAAATAGGTTTCTTCTCCAAAACCTATTATTCCTCGAACAAATGTGGGTAGTGTTGTCTTATTTCTTCTTTAGTCTCCCACGTAGACTCAGATCCCTTCCTGCGCTTCCACTATACACGCACGAGTGGAACCACTTTATTCCTCAGCCTCTTATCTTTCGATCAATAATCGCCACTAGTTGCTCCACGTAATTGAGCCATTCATATACTTCGATATCCTCTAGTGGAACGGTCATATCTTCATCTGCTAAACACTTCCTCAGATGAGATACATGGAATGTCGGGTGAATGCCACTTAATTCATCTGGTAATTCCAGTCTATAGGCCACCTCTCCTACTCGAGCAATGATTCGGAAAGGCCCTATATACCTTGGGCTCTACTTGCCCCGCCTTCTGAACTAGATGATACCCTTCCAAGGTGAGACCTTCAACATAACCAGGTCACCCACCTGGAACTCAATCGGTATGCGTCGTTTATCAGCATACGACTTCTATCTATCATTGGCTGCCTTCATGAAGGCTTTGATCTTTTCAAGCTTCTTAGTCGTAGCCTTGATCACCTTGATGCTTCCTAACACTTTCTGACCAATATCACTCCAACAGATGGGTGTTTTGCATCTCCTACCGTATAGCATCTCATAAGGGGGCATACCAATGTTGGCATGATAACTGTTGTTATATGAGAACTCAGCTAACGGTAAGTGGTCATCCCAACTTCCTCCGAAATCGATAACACATGCATGTAGCATATCCTCCAATGTTTGAATGGTCCTTTCTGATTGACCATCTGTCTGGGGATGATAAGTCGTACTAATATGTAACCTCGTCCCTATAGCATCGTGGAATTTCTTCCAAAATTTAGATGTAAACTGGGTGTCACGATCTGACACAATAGACACCGGTACACCATGACGAGTTACAATTTCCTTGATGAAAAGATCCGCCAACCTCTCGGATGAATATGTCTCGCGGATCGGTAGGAAGTGAGCACTCTTCATCAAACGGTCAACTAACACCCATACGGCATCATACCTTTTCGGGGTATGCGGTAGCTTCGTAATGAAATCCATGGTGATGTGCTCCCACTTCCACTCCGGTATATCCAAAGGTTGGATCTTTCCATACGGCTTTTGGTGCTCAGCCTTCACTTGCAAACATGTAAGGCATTTACTTACATACTCCACCATATCACGCTTCATACCCGGCCACCAATAGTCTTTATTCATGTCTTGGTACATTTTCGTAGCCCCAGGATGAATAGAATACCGAGTGTCATGAGCTTCATCCATAACCTTCATGCGTAGATCCCCAAAACGAGGAATCCACATCCTCTCGAATCGAGTTCTAACACCAAGCGTGTTTTCACCCAATTCTATGACCAAACCTCTCATTCATTCAGAGTTAAAATGATCTTTTTTCAATGCCTCATCTTGGAACTCTGTTAGACCAAAAGAACCAATGAGCCGGATCAGAAAAACCTTAAGTCCCACAGACGTCACAACAACTGCTAAAGTCCACAACAGCTGAAGACAAAGTCTGAACCCAAGTGCTGAAGACAAAGTCTGAACACAAGTGCTGAAGACAAAGTCTGAAGACAAGTGCTGAAGACAAAGTCTGAACACAAGTGCTGAAGACAATGTCTGAACACAGTGCTGAAGACAAAGTCTGAACACAAGTGCTGAAGACAAAGTCTGAACACAAGTGTTAAAGACAAAGTCTGAACACAAGTGCTGAAGACAAAGTCTGAAGACAAGTGCTGAAGACAAAGTCTGAACACAAGTGTTGAAGACAAAGTCTGAAGACACAAGTGCTGAAGACAAAGTCTGAAGACACAAGTGCTGAAGACCAAGTATCAGACGTTGTCACAACAGCTGAAGAGGTCTTCTTCAGTAGTTGTGACGGTTTTCTTTCAGTAGTTATATGTTTTTCTTTTCAGTAGTTTTGTAAAACGACTAAAGAACTTGTTCTTCAGTCGTTGTAGTTTCAGTAGTTTCGTATCAGTAGTTTTATGTTTTATACTTAGCACTCTGATATGTTCTCAGTAGTTGTGAACATTTCAGTAGTTTGTTAAGTTTTAGTTATTTTTGTAACAAATCTGCCAGATGTCACTATCCCGTGATAACAGCAGTGATTGCACTCTATATAAGGAGTGTCAACCCAATTGAAATCGTGAATGATTGAGCAGAAACATTTTATACTATTGAAACATTCCTTTTCACAGAAATATATTCTCTCTTTACAACCGTATTTGTTCTTAATGTTGGGATTCAACATGTTTATCAAAGTTCATATTATCTTCTTTTGTATGAAAAACGCAGCGGAATTTAGTTTTAAAACATGTTAATATGTTGATTATTAAACCCATTTTAATAAGCAAACCCCAAAGCCATGGATCAATATACGAAATACATACAAAGGAATGAACATAGGATGTAAAGACACAACCTTTGGAGCTGTACAAAGACGAGTTACAAGAAGAAAAAGAAGATGAAATCGTGGCTGAAACTTCAAGATAGAACTCCTCAAGAGGTGATACCCCAAGCTTGTACAAACACCTTTGATTGCTAGGCTTCTTGACACAAGTTTTCAGCAACAAAACCCTCTTTTGTGAGCTGAAAAATCTGCTCCTAATTGTTCTTCAAAACCGTGAGAGAGAAAGAGAGAGATTTAGGAGTGTTGAAGACCTTTGCATGTAGGAGAGATGTGCCCACATTTGGATTGTGTCTAAACATTTAATCTAGTGTGTTATCAAGACTAAGATGGGACCCCCAAGGCAAGTGGGCGGCCGAAAATCCATTTGAAAATGGATTCCCACACTTTGTTTTGTAACACAATTAAAATACACACTAAATCCTTATGTTTATAATTTAAAACATGTTTAAACTTTATAAACTTAGTACTTTTATTTGTTATTATTTAGTAAGACTAAATAATGAAAAACAAAAGGTACCATATGAACAATTATCCATATAATGATGTTCATCTACAAAGGCAATGATTTAGAAAACCCATTTTCTAAATTGGTGTCATAATTTATTGGTGTTTGTTTAGCTTGTTATTGGGTATGACCCGACTTGGATCATATCACACTAGCCACATCAACTTAATATGCATCTTGGGCAGATCAAGTCATTTCAATCTCCCACTTGCACAAGATTCATAGAAGGTTGATACAGGTAGCAAATAATGCCTAACAACGGTTTGCTGCCCCTAATGTATATGATTAAGTGCCATTCAATAACATCGTCCTCTTCAAGTGCCTTACTTGAAATGTTTTAGGTGAATTAATCATCTATCCTTTTGTTTCAGATGTCATGTTAAATCCAGGAGACACAGAATGTCATTCTCCGATGATTTAACTTTAACAGGCCTTAAACATCTAACTCTCAACGAATAAGAGGAACAAATTCCTTCTTGATTACATACGTCTCTCATAATCAACTCATATCATACCTGAACTCAGCCTTATGTACTGCCAATTTTTTAGAACAGCAAAGAACTAAATCAAAGTACAATACTGGTGAATGTCAAGACCCAATATGTATCTCAGGTCAGAGGATACAATGATATTCGCCTTTACTCAATATCTCTTATGACTAATCACAAGGATTCTATGTAGAAATAATTGAGAGCGGTCGGTCCAATACCTATATCCCATAGATATCAATGAACCTTGGTAGCAGCTTGCCTCTTGCTTATATTCACACCTTATGAATATCATCCAATCCAAGTTTATTACAGTCTTACATTCATTGTTGTTCCCACAAGTATGATCGACTGCGGATGTTTTGAATAACTTATTTATTCATGGATTTAAACATGCTAAAACAGTAGAACAAATGAAAATTATAACCATATAATTAAGACAAATAACATAAGTTCCAACATACAAATATAAAATACAAAGTCAAATCCAATCACTAGAATATTGAAGTCCCATGGCACAAATATGACCTTCATGCTTTGCCTTTTCAAGGAGCTTTGTGAGTGGATCCGCAATGTTTTTATCAGTGTGGACTTTGCGAATACATATCTTTCCCTTTTCAACTTCATCTCTTATGTAGTTGAATCTCCGTTCAATGTGCCGAGTCTTTTGATGAGCACGAGGTTCCTTGATTTGAGAAATCGCACCCTCGTTGTCACAAAAGATCTCTAGGGGATCCTGAATGGAAGGGACTACCCCTAGTTCGGATATGAATTTCTTCAGCCATGCAGCTTCCTGTGCTGCCATTGAAGCGGCGATGTATTCTGACTCTGTAGTGGACAACGCCACGACTTCTTTTTTGAGCTTTTCCAAGAAACAGCTCCCCCATTCAGAATAAAAATGTACCCCGATTGAGATCGTGAATCATCTCGATCGGTTTGGAAACTCGCATCTGTGTAACCTTTTACAACGAGTCCTCTTCACCGGACCCGTAGATCAAAAACATATCCTTAGTCCTCCTTAGGTACTTCAGAATGTTCTTGACAGCCATCCAATGGCCATCACCTGGATTTTGTTGGTATCTACTTGTCATGCTTAAAGCGCATGACACGTCTGGTCTAGTGCATATCATTGCATACATGATGGATCCTATAGCAGATGCATATGGGATCGTCTTCATTTATTTTGCTCCTCTTTTGAGCTAGGACATTGAGTCGTACTCAATATTGTCCCTCTTTGAATAGGTACAGTACCTTTCTTAGAGTTTTCCATCTTGAACCTTTTCAAGATTTTGTCATGTATGCACTTTGATTCAAACCAATTAGCCGCCTTGATCTATCCCTATAGATCTTTATTCCTAGAATATAAGCGGCTTCACCAAGATCCTTGATGGAAAAACAACTTCCAAGCCAGGTTTTTACACCTTCCATGGTTGGAATGTCATTTCCAAATAGTAGTACGTCATCACATACAATACTAGGAAGGTTATTGCGCTCCCACTAGCCTTCTTATACACGCAAGCCTCATCAGCGTTTTTGATGAAGCCAAATTTCTTTACCTCCTCATTAAAACGGTGATTCCAGCTTCTCGATGCTTGTTTCAATCCATAGATTGATTTCTTTAACTTGCATACTTTGTTAGGATATTTTGGATCGACAAAACCTTCAGGCTGAACCATATAGACATCTTCCTCAAGATATCCATTTAGGAAAGCGGTTTTGACATCCATTTGCCAAATCTCATAATCATAATGAGCAGCTATGGCAAACAATATCCTTATAGACTTTAGCATTGCAACAGGTGAGAATGTTTCATCATAATCAACCCCTTGAGTTTGAGTGAAACCCTTTGCTACAAGTCTAGCTTTGTAAGTATCTAAGTTTCCATGCATATCGGTTTTCTTCTTGAAAACCCACTTACTTCCAACTACTTTGTAATTAAGAGGTGGTACGACAAGTTCCCAAACTTGATTCATACATGGATTGCATCTCAACGTTCATGGCCTCTAGCCATTTGTCACAATCCAAATTGGACACTGCATCATGATATGTGGTTGGTTCATCTGAATCTACCACATAGCATCCATCCATGAAAAATCCATATCTTTCAGGTGGATTACAAGTTCTACCACTTCTGCGAACGTTTTGTGTGTATTGATCAAACGGTTGATCATCCTCAACATTTTCATGTTGAGTGCTAGTTTCAACCAAACGTGCATCGGGTTGTGTTACTTGATCCTCCTCAAGATCCAGTTCTACTACTAGTTCCTTCCATAAGGAACTTTGTTTCTAAGAACTCACCCTTTCTGGCAACAAACACCTTTTGTTCCAGTGGATCATAGAAATAATATCCCATAGAATCTCTAGGATATCCATAAAAATACACTTGGTGGATCGGACTTCCAATTTGTTTAGGGTGGGAGTCTTAACATAAGCCTCACAACCCCAGACCCTTAAGTATGATAGGGATGGAACTCTTCCATGCCATATCTCAAAAGGTGTCTTTTCCACCTTTTTGGTTGGGGCCATATTCAGAATACGGGCCGCGGAGAGTAAAGCGAAACCCCAAAATGATAGAGGCAATGTGCTTCTAGCCATCATAGATCGAACCATATCCAATAAGGTTCGATTTCTCCTATCAGACACACCATTATGTTGTGGTGTCCCAGGTGGAGTAAGTTGTGAGATGATCCCACAACTCCTAAGATGATCTTAAAAAACATCACTTAAGTATTCACCACCTCTATCGGTGCGGAGAACTTTAATTGACTTGTTGAGTTGATTTTCAACTTCATTTTTGAAGATTTTGAACATTTCAAAAGCTTCATCTTTATGCCTTAATAAGTACACATACCCATAGAGACTATAATCGTCAGTAAAGGTAATGAAGTATCTTTCACCATTCCTAGTCATCGGCTTAAAGGGACCACATACATCCGAATGTATGATTCTTAATAAATCTTTTGCCCTTTCATTAGTCCCACTAAAGGGTGCCTTAGTCATTTTTCCTAGTAAACAAGATTCACATACATCAAATGAATCACATTCATTTGTTTTTAAAAGACCATTCTTTTGAAGTGTTTGTATACGTTTCTTGCTTATATGACCAAGACGACAATGCCAAAGGTAGGTATCACTCAAATCTAATTTGAGCCTTTTGGTGGTTGCTTGGTATATTGAGCTATCATATGTTGTGTTCTCATGAACCAATTCATAAATACCATTATTAGGTATGGCCTTAAAATAAAACATATGATTTAAAGAAACATGAATATCATTGTTAACAAACTTGAAATTATAATCACATTGTCTTAAACGGGAAACGGAAATTATGTTCCTAGTCAAACTAGGAGCATATAATACATTATTTAAAATAACTTCCAACCACTTGGAAGCTTCAAAATGTAGTCTCCTGGGCTTCTACGTGAACCTTTGCACCATTTCCCATGAAGAGACTAATTTCCCCTTTTGCATAATGTTCATTTCTTTTGAACCCCTACAACAAATTGCAAATG
The DNA here is from genome assembly GCA_025506515.1 of Flaveria trinervia. Classification (NCBI taxonomy): domain Eukaryota; kingdom Viridiplantae; phylum Streptophyta; class Magnoliopsida; order Asterales; family Asteraceae; genus Flaveria; species Flaveria trinervia. Next base: position 75,468,227 of record CM046448.1, read on the forward strand.
TGAGTTCCACATCCGGTATCTAATACCCATGTGTTAGAGGAAAAAATTCAGCTCAACATGTATCATATAAATTATACCTGAGGTTTGCCCCGCATCCTCTTTTCTCTCAACTCTTTGAGATAGACTGGACAATTTCTCATCCAATGCCCTATCTCACCACATTTGAAGCATGGGTCGTTAACAGCAACCTTTGCTTCTTCTCCTTGGGCCTCGGAGGTTCCGCCCAACAACCATCTTCCCCTTTCCTTTAACGTGTCCCTTCCTTTGGCAACAGTTGCCTTAGGGGGGGGAGTAGAGACCTTCTCCTTCTTCCACCTTCATTAATGTTAAGAACATGTAAAACCTTTTACCCATTCCCGCCTCAGCTGTTTTGAGCATTGAATGAAGTTCATTTATGCTCTTGTCCCATCCGTTCATGTTGTAATTCAAGACAAACGCCTCAAACTTCCTAGTTAGGCCGTTAAGGATCAAATCCGTGGCCAACTCCTTTGAGACAGGACAGTTAAGCCTCTGAAGGCGGTCGATATGGCTTTTCATCTTAAGAACATAAGATGAAACTGATTGGGATTCCTCCATCCGACATGCATGAAGCGCTCGAACCGTTTCGAAGCGCTCCACCCTAGCTTGTTGCTGGAACGTTTCCCGCAATGAGTGATCATGTCATAAGCTCCATGGAGCTCATACTCCTTTTGGAGTGCAGGAGTCATACTTGCTAGCATTAAGCAAGAGACTTGGATAGAGTCTTCAACATATTGACCCAATCATTATAGGCCTCCACATCCTCTTCGTTAGGTTCATCGGGGATGGGATCATCAAGGATGTAGGCCCGTTTTTCCTGCTTGAGAACGATTCTCAAGTTGCGGTACCAATCCATGAAGTTGTTAGGTGTTAGACGATCCCTTGAAGGATCGCCCTAAGAGATTGGTTGTTTTGGTTTGGTACATCGTTATTAGCGTTGTTGTTGTTGGCCATCTATAAGATTTTACAAAGATCCATTTTAGTAATTGTGATAAAATTTATTTCATTTTATTAACACCTTTTATGTCTCATAGACTTAATAAATAAAACTCTAGAATCCAACGTTATATTAAATATTGGTTAGGTGACCTTTATCCCATTATTTAAATAAACAAGGTAGTCATGAATGACAATTGCAACCTATTGCAACTTCTAGTGATATGGGATCGTATGAACATCTTATGTTTACAATGGCATGTTATCCCATCAACACCTTTTATAAAACACATTTTAGGTGATCCATTCAATATATTTTATAAATCAAGTCATCCTACTTACACACACATGTGAGTTTACTACATAAGTGGTTAGGTGACCTTTATCCCACAAACATGGTATTCTCATCTCAAGTTACAAGTTCCCTCAAAGTGGTTAGGTGACCTTTATCCACTAAGAGTTTGCAAATAACCTAAGTGTTGTATAAAAGGATGGTGTTTAACTTGTTTCAAAAAGGGATTTACAATATCATAATCCTTGTTAAGAAAGGTCTATGTACCATATGATTGTATGCATTCAACCATATGGTACTTAATTGATTCTTTTAAATAAAACTCATTTTATTTTGCAAACCATTAACTCCTTTTAAAGAACCATTCTATTTATGCTTAATGATTTGAGAACCAATTTCTAGTTATAGCTTGTTATAATAGACGGTTTGTAAATCACATCCAAATATTCAAAACAAACAACATCATAAGCATTCAACCAAGCATAAACATAACATTCACATATGCATAACAAAGCATACTAAGTTGAGCACACTTGTTTAGCCAAAACAAGTGTGTCAAAAGGTCTTGTCCTAATGGGTTAAGAACATGATAAAGGTTGACAAAAGGACTCCCACTTGAAACCACATCTTCAAGCATCTTTTTGTTCATCTTCTCTTCAAATCTTGATCTTGAGCATCCTTACAAAAATAGTTATCCTAGTACAATTTTTTCTAGTAAAGAAAAAAAAACTCCTAATCTATTTATTACAAACCATATGAATAAATGAATTACAAAACAAGACTTGAAACATAAAATTGAATTATAACATAGCCAAATGAATATAACATGACAACCAATCAATCAATCCACATGGTCTAGGCTTTGTTATGCATAACCAAAACAACATATCCAAATATTCCTATGTCACGAAATGGGGCAGCCCCTTTTAACCCATGTTCTTGTCCAACATAAACCAAGAACAAATGGGTTAAGTCCATACAAACAAACATCTTATGACTAGATTTTTAAAGATCCTTACATGCATAAAGTAATATCTTTAAGAAATCAAAAGGGGGGTAACATTTCAGCCCACAAACATAGGGTATGTGGTGTCAAACACCATAAAACCGAGAACAAGCAAGAATAATACATGTATGCATTCGTATATGTGGCTCTTGATGCCATTGTTGGGATTCAACATGTTTATCAAAGTTCATATTATCTTCTTTTGTATGAAAAACGCAGCGTAATTTAGTTTTAAAACATGTTAATATGTTGATTATTAAACCCATTAATAAGCAAACCCCAAAGCCATGGATCAATATACGAAATACATACAAAGGAATGAACATAGGATGTAAAGAACACAACCTTTGGAGTTGTACAAAGACGAGTTACAAGAAGAAAAAGAAGATGAAATCGTGGCTGAAACTTCAAGATAGAAGTCCTCAAGAGGTGATACCCCAAGCTTGTACAAACACCTTTGATTGCTAGGCTTCTTGACACAAGTTTTCAGCAACAAAACCATCTTTTGTGAGCTGAAAAATCTGCTCCTAATTGTTCTTCAAAACCGTGAGAGAGAAAGAGAGAGATTTAGGAGTGTTGAAGACCTTTGCATGTAGGAGAGATGTGCCCATTTTTTGGATTGTGTCTAAACATTTAATCTAGTGTGTTATTAAGACAAAGATGGGACCCCCAAGGCAAGTGTGCGGCCGAAAATCCATTTGAAAATGGATTCCCACACTTTGTTTTGTAACACAATTAAAATGCACACTAAATCCTTATGTTATAAATTTAAAACATGTTTAATCTTTATAAACTTAGTACTTTTATTTGTTATTATTTAGTAAGACTAAATACTGAAAAACAAAAGGTACCATATGAACAATTATCCATATAATGATGTTCATCTACAAAGGCAATGATTTAGAAAACCCATTTTCTAAATTGGTGTCATAATTTATTGGTGTTGTTTAGCTGTTATTGGGTATGACCCGACTTGGATCATATCACACTAGCCACATCAACTTAATATGCATCTTGGCAGATCAAGTCATTTCACTTAATGCATACGAATATCAAATTCTTGCTATAATTTGTCTAATTCTTGTTCTATTACGTTGCGTTACACTCTAATCCATCAAACTTGAGATCTCTGATCATGTCAAATGGTCAGAGCTAGTTCATCATTGATCGATCTAATAATTGATCACTGAAACTACTATCCAAGATCCAAGTTTGATTGAATTAGCATTTTTGCAAGAAACGGTTATAGAGATGAATTTTCTGTGTTTTTGGTCATTCATCCTGAGATTTATTCTTGGTTTTCATTGAGTCTGTTGTGGTCTGTGTAAAATCATTTAAAAGCTTGAATTAAATTGTATTTGGACCTAAATGACTACTCTTCCAATGATCCTCACAATACTGGTTCCTCAACCAAGCCCCCGATGCTAGTTAGGAATGAGTATAACATATGGCAACGACGAATGCTCCATCACCTGTCTGTTAACAGCTCAGGTTGTTGGACATCAGTGGTACATGGTCCACACAAGCCTATGGTAAATAACCCGAAACCAATCAAATGGTTCCGAAGAGGAGGGAGCAATACTCAGATGAGGATAAGAAATTGTTTGAGATTGATGCAAAAGCCCATGGAATTCTGGCCATGGCACTGCCCAATGAAATCTATTCTGGGCTAATGCATTATGAAACTGCCCATGACCTCTGGAATGCCTTGAAAGAACAATTTGGAGGAACAGATGAGGTCTTGGCAAATAATAGAGAAATCCTTGCCCAACAATATGAGACATTCTCTCATAGGAAGGGTGAGACACTGCCTCAACAGTTTGAGCGGTTCTCTTGTTTGATCTCTGAATTAAAAATGGTCAAACATGAGTACACAAATAGCCAGATGAATAACAGATTTCTCAGATCACTGCCTGAGAGATGGGACACATATACTATTATCCTACGCTCCAGTGCAAATTTGGACAAACTATCTCTCACCCAACTCCATGGGAAATTGCTCACATTTAAGAGAGAGATAGAACAGAAATGAAAACTATCATCATCTGGAAAGCTCACTGATGATTTTATACCAGGAAACACTGCCTTGGTAAGTCATGAGTCATAGTATGCTGGATTAGAATGCCATTATGATGAGCATATTGATTTCACCTCAAACAATTCTAATCATGCCTTTGTGAGTGTTGATTGTCATCTGGTAATAATAGTGACAATCTATGCTTTATCATGGATGATTTGAAGTGCATTGCTAATGATGATCTAGAAGGGATGGATATTTTGAGCCAAATGGCCTTGATCAATATCAGATCTCAGAAATTCTACAAGAGAACTGGCAGGAAATTTCCTGGACTCTCTGACAAAACCAAAGTCGGTTTTGACAAGAGCAAGTTGAAGTGTCACAAATGCCACAGGCTTGGACACTTTGCAAGAGAGTGTAGATCAACTATACCTAACTCTTCTGCACCCTTTTTGACTTTTCCAAATAACAATTCACAATCAAAAGGGCAACACTCTGTTGGTTCTATTCATTCATCACACCCTCAATCTCTTGCATATTTTGTTCCTCAGGGTCAAATGCCATATCCTTATCCCTGCTATTATATGCCACAGTCAAATCAAGCTCAAGCTCCTATTGTACCACAATCTCATGCTCTACCAGAACCTCAACCATCTCCATCTCAATCACAACCTCATCACAGCTTCTTCACACCTGGAGTCGTTGACTGGAGTAGCTTACCTGATAACTTGTCTGGTCACACTGAGCAATACTATGATGGTGCTAGTCAACACGGTGGTGAACACCCTTTTGGAAATCTTGCTCTCATGGCCCTAGAGTCTACTGAGGGTTCCTGTTCAAATGCATCATCTTCACAGGTAACTCAGGGTTCTTCAGCATGCCAAAGAACCATCTGGTATGTGGACAGTGGAGGATCCATGCACATGACTGGGAGCAGCTCTCTTCTTCATGATTACTCTCATGGAAAGAAGGGATTTGTCTCATTTGGAAATGATGCTAAAGGTTACATCATTGGAAAGGGATTTGTGTCTAATGGAGATATTAGATTTGATGATGTCAACCATGTGGAGAATCTCAGATACAATCTGTTGAGTGTCAGTCAGATGTGTGACAAAGGACATGTTGCTCTTTTCACAAGCCAGAACTGTAGGATTCTGTCTTCCAAGGTTCTGAGCCTGATTGACAAAGTACTGGATGATAATACTCTCCTGAAGGCTAACAGGATAGGAAGAGTATATGCCTTGGATCTGTCAAAGAAAATTGAGTTAAGAGGCCATCCATGCTTGTTCTCCAAGGCCTCTCTCCAAGAATCTAAAATGTGGCATAGAAGGCTGGGTCATGTTAATCTCAAAAACATGAATCAGCTGATCCACAAGGGTTTAGTGAGAGGTCTTCCAATAAAGGAGTTCAATTGTGATGAAATCTGCACTGCATGCTTAAAAGGGAAACAACATGAAGTTTCATTCCCAACCATAGAAGAGTCCAAGTCTAATGCCTGCTTACAACTACTGCACATGGATCTTTTTGGTCCTATGAAGGTAATGAGTATGGCAAAGAAGAAATATTGTCTGGTAATTGTGGATGATTATTCTAGATATGTATGGACCTTCTTCTTGCATTCAAAGGATGAGGCTGCTTAGTCCATTATGAACTTTGTGTTACACGTTGAGAAGCAGTATTCCCTATCAGTTAAGTGTGTGAGGAGTGACAATGGTACTGAATTCAGAAACCACACTCTTGATGAGTTTTACTTATCAAAGGGAATCAAGAGGTAGTATAGCATCCCAAGGACTCCAGAGCAAAATGGAGTAGTGGAGAGAAAGAACAGGACCATCATTGAAGCTGCAAGGTCCATGTTGGCTGATTCTGGTCTGCCACTGACCTTTTGGGCTGAAGCTGTCAATACAGCCTACTATGTACAGAATAGAGCCTTAGTAAATCAGAGGTTGATGAAAACTCCTTATGAAGTTTTACATCATTTAGACCCTTTGATTTCATTCTTTAGAGCATTTGGGTGTCCCTGTTACATTCTCAACACAAAGGATCAACTCCAAAAGTTTGATTCTAAGGTGGATGCAGGGTATTTTGTTGGGTATTCATCCACTTGCAAGGCTTATAGAGTATTAACTATCGGACAAGATAGTTGAAGAAACCTTGCATGTGAAGTTCATTGAATCCCCTAAGGATACAATTCCACAAAACCCTGTGGAGTTGTTTGATCTGGACATTCTGCAATATGTTCCTTATCAACCACCTGCTGTTGCAGATCATATGAATCCATCATCTTCTGTAGCTAGTCATCCATGTGGTGTTACTGATGATGATGATGATATCAGTAATCACCTTTTCAAGTTTAGTAATCAACTGCCTGATTCAACTAGACCTGATGTTCCTGTAGCTTCAGTAGCACAATCCACAACAAATGCTGATGAGATTTCTACAACTTCAACTTCCTTTGAATTAGCATCTACGGATTGGTTTCAAGGAAATGCTTCACCATCACCATCTGTTGCTGCTGAGCCTGCTACAAACACTTGCACAGATCTTATTGTGTACCAAGATTTGAAGAATCACCCTATGTCTCAAATCATTGGTGATATTAATGCTGGAGTTTCAACAAGAAGTCAATTGTCAAATTTCTGCTTCTATGCTCTCTTCATTAGTCAACAAGAGCCAAAGAACTATCACATTGCTTTAAGGGACAAGGATGGGTTGAAGCCATGCAGCTTGAGCTTCTTCAATTCAAGAAACAGCAAGTGTGGGAACTGGTTCCTCTACCTCCAGGTAAGTGTGCAATAGGCACTAAATGGGTGTTTAGGAACAAAACTGATGAAAATGGGCTTATTGTTAAGAACAAGGCCAGACTGGTTGTACAGGGGTTTTCACAAGAGGAAGTTATTGATTATAATGAAACCTTTGCCCCTGTAGCCAGACTGGAAGCAATTTGATTGTTTTTAGCTTATGTTGCTTATCACAACCTTAATTTTTTTCAAATGGATGTCAAAAGTGCATTTTTGTATGGGAAAATTAAAGAAGAGGTTTATGTATGTCAACCACCAGGTTTTGAGGACAATAAACATCCTAATTGGGTGTATAAGCTTGATAAGGCTCTCTATGGGTTGAAACAAGCTCCTAGAGCCTGGTATGAGACATTATCAAACTTTCTTCTGGAAAATAATTTCACTAGAGGCTCCACAGATAAGAATTTATTCATTAAGAAAGCTGGGCAGCATAATCTACTTGTTCAAATTTATGTAGATGATATTATTTTTGCATCCTCTGATCCACAGTTGTGTGATGCCTTACAAAGTTGATGAAACAGAAGTTTGAAATGAGTGCCATGGGAGAATTACAGTTCTTTCTGGGTTTGCAAATCAACAAAAGGCTGATGGAATTTTCATTCATCAGTCCAAATACACAAAAGATCTTTTGGAAAAGTTTGATTTACAAAAGTGTAAGCCCTGTTCTACTCCCATGTGCAACACCACACAACTGGATACAGATCAGAAAGGTAAAGTGGTTGATGAAACACTTTACAGATGTATGATTGGGTCCTTGATGTACTTAACAGCTTCTAGACCAGATATTATGTTTGCTACATGTGTTTGTGCTAGATTTCAGGCTGCACCTAAGGAGTCTCATTTGATTGCAGTCAAGAGGATCTTTAGATATTTGCAAGGCACTCCATCTCTAGGTTTATGGTATTCTACTAGACATTCTGGTAAATTGGTTGCTTTTTCTGACAGTGACTATGCAAGGTGTAAGTTGACAAGAAAGTCCACTTCTGGAGGATGCCAATTCTTAGGCAACTGCTTGATTTCTGGCAGAGTAAGAAGCAGACGTCAGTTGCTACATCAACTGTTGAAGCAGAGTACATTGCTGCTGCAAGCTGTACATCTCAGGTACTCTGGCTTCAAAACCAATTATTAGATTATGGCATAACAGAGACTAAGACCCCATTGTTAATGGACAGCTCTTCAGCTCTTTGTATTGTCAGAATCCTGTCCAGCACTCTAGGACTAAACATATTGAAATCAGACACCATTTTATTAGAGATTGTTTGAAAAAGGTCTGATTGATCCAAAATTTGTTCCTAGTGCTGATGAGCTTGCAGACATTTTCACTAAGCCCTTGGATAGCACAACTTTCCAAAACCTAGGTTAAGGCTTGGTATGCTACAACTAGAATAAGTGACAACTACTGGTGATCTTAGCTCACAAGTACTGATGATCATTAGTTATTATTGTCATATATAAGTACTTTATTTGTAGAAACAACTGATGTAGTTACAACAGCTGATGTAGTCACAACAGCTGTTGTAGCCACAACTATGATGTCAGAAATGCAGATAAGTACTGATGACCAATGAAACGTCTGAAACTCAGATCTAAGTCTGATAAGTGTGGAGGTTAGAATGAAACAGCTGAAAAGCAATGAATGACGACAACTACTGATAAGCCTTTTTGTCTTCAGTAGTTTCCAAACTGCTGTTTCTTTCTAAACAACTGAAGCAAAACCATGTCTTCAGTAGTTTCACACTACTGATGACTAACACCAAGTCTTCAGTTGTTTACAACAATTGATGGTAAAACCAAAGTCTTCAGTAGTTTCCCAACTACTAATGACTAATACCAAGTCAGTTATTTCATCACCTGAAGTCAAAACTGTCTTCAGTAGTTTTATAACTACTAATGACTAAATCTTCAGTAGTTTTATAACTACTAATGACTAAATTAGAGACTTCTGTTGTTTAACGTCTGACGGTTAAAACCAAGTCTTCAGTTGTTTTATACAACTACTGATCACACCAATACGGTCAGTCATTTCAAACCTCTGAAAGTTTGTTGGACCAAAAGAACCAATGAGCCTGATCAGAGAAACCTCTAAGTCCCACAGTCATCACAACAGCTGAAGAAGACCTGATCAGCTGTTCTACAAAGTCTGAAGAATACAACTGCTGAAGTATTCTGAAGTACTGAAGACAAAGATGAGACAACAGCTGAAGATCTAAAGTCTGAAGACTTCAACAAGTACTGAAGACAAAGACTGAAGATCAACAGCTGAAAGACAAAGTCTGATGTTCAAGTACTGAAGACATCAGCTGATGTTAACAGCTGATGACAACAGCTAAAGAGGGCTTCTTCAGTTGTTGTGATGATTTTTCTTCATCAGTAGTTTTATTTCCTTTCAGTAGTTTGTTTAATTTCAGTAGTTTTATTCCTGTCATATTGTAAACAACTGAAGAGGTGTTCTTCAGTTGTTGTAGTACAGTAGTTTTATGTTTTTCTGTAGTTGTAACTAAGATGTTTAACACTTAGGAACATTTGTAAGAGATGTCATGACAGGATAGTGATCACAAGTTTGATGTATCAGAATATAAAGCAGCGGAATACACACACGAATTAGACAAATTGTAGCAAGCAAACAATATATGTAAGCGTTAAGATCGCATACGGTTATAGGGAGAGAATATGAATTTCTGATTTCTAGGAATGTTTATAGATGTAGAATATTTCTAATCAAATCAATCAATCATTCCATTCAATTGCTCATATCGCTCAATGATTACAATGGGTTGTCACTCCTTATATAGAGTGCAACAGTCACTGCTGTTATCACGGAAAGTGACAACTGGCAGATCCAATACAGAAATAACTAATTCTTAACAAACTACTGAAATGTTCACAACTACTGAGAACATATCAGCAAGTTAAGTACAAAATATAAAACTACTGAAACTACAACGACTGAAGAACAAGCTCTTCAGTCGTTTTACAAAACTACTGAAACATAAAACATAAAACTACTGATATCACAACTACTGAAGAAGTACTCTTCAGCAGTTGTGACAAACTACTGAGGCTTCAGTACTTGATCTTCAGACTTTGACCTTCAGGCGTTTCATCAGCTGATGACTTCAGTAGATATCATCAGCTGATGTCTTCAGTCTTTGTCTTCAGACTTTGTACATCAGTTGTTGATCTTCAGCACTTGTGAACTCTTCAGCTGTTGTACTTCAGTACTTTGGTCTTTCAGCTTCAGCACTTGTGTTCTTCAGCTGTTGTACTTCAGCACTTTGGTTCTTCAGCTGTTAAGGTCTTCAGCACTTGATCTTCAGCTGTTGTAGTCTTCAGTACTTGTCAAACTACTGATGAGGCTTTCAGCAGTTGTTGTGATACCGTGTGGGACTTAGAGATTTTCTGATCTTGGCTCATTGGTTCTTTTGGTCCAACAACTCCCCCTGAACCAATGCAGCCAAAACCTCTAACTTATTTAAACTCCACTTATTGATGGCAAAAATGTTGGTCTTTTTCCTTCTTGATCAGTAGAGAAGATGACCCATGTACGCTCCGGCCTGGGAAGAACCTCAAATATTGTTTGGCAGAGTATGAATGGGAACTCTGTTTTGGGGAACTGGACACAGAGTTGTTATCCCATTCATGAGATTCACTTCCCCATAATGAGTCTGTATGACTCACGGACATAGGCCTCAAGGAGAACAATTTGTTCCTCTTGAGAGAGTTCTTCAGCTCCTCCTCGAAGAAGAACTCTGGACCATAGTACTCTGATAAGTACTTCATGGTCCTGCCATTTTTCAGCTCCACCGTAGTTACCTCCCTGTATACAAATTCATCCGGATGGTTGCCTTCAAGGAGTAACTGGAGCTCATTCTTTTGGATGTCTTCAAGCTTTTTGTATAACAACCCCTTCTTAATCATCTTGTTTTCTAGTAAGGCTTGAGGTGTCTTCTTTGCTTGGTGAGCTTTCTTGAATTCATCAATGATTTCCCAAGGTGAGACTACAACGGCCAACATGATGGTAGATTCTATTGTTTTTCGTACTTGGCCGTTGTATCTGTGTGGGATAGTTCTTTTATGGATTCTAGAACTCACCCTGGGGTCTGGCCATACTCTCACTCTCTCCTCTGGTACTGAAAGGTGTGTCTGAGAGTGTACAGCCTTTGAGCATGCCTTTCATGGCTTGAATAGATGATGACTGAGGAAATTCCTTGTCAACCATCTTCAACAGTTGCTCATCGTGCTGTTTCTGCTGTTCTTCTTCTTCTATCTTGACTCTGACCATTTCCCTTTGAGAGTCAGGTGTGATCATGGATTGACTCTGGGGTTTTGGTAGCTTCAGAACAGCAGAGAGTGGCAGACTATCATCTTCATCCTCTTCTTCTGCTTCTTCTTCCATCCTCAGCACCCTTCTCCTTCTACGGGGTACATCACTGGATGATGGTTGGTTGGTGAAGGGATTGGTTTTGAAGAGAGAGGATGTTTGGATTTTGGCTTAGAGGTTGGTTGGGAGATTTGAGGGATAGGATCTGTTTGAGTGGGTGGAAGGGAAGGTTGATCTAGCATCCTTGTAGTTAATTTTGCTTTTGTAAGTTTAGCCATCTCTAACCTTTTGCCAGCCCCAGCCTCATCAAGGGCTTCCACAATGATCCCTTTGTTGAATTGCTCAGACAAACAGATTCTGGTGGCTATAGCCAGAATGCTGTCCCTGGACCATGCGCGGATCTCCATTAATGATCTCCCAAGTATTTTGCAATGAAGCGGATCATTATTTCCAACCTCTCTTTCTCAAGAGCATCGTACCCTGCCCATCGGGTTTGTATCTCTTGTACCTCTAACCTTCTGATCTCACTGTCCAGTGTGGCTGTGTCAACCCCTGCCTGAATAGTTGGTCAATTATTTATCCATGGAGCGGCTGTGTGTGGTGTCAGCTTCTTTGACCAGCTCCTCCAAGGATTTTTCTTCAGCAGTATGATCATCAGCACTTCTCTTTCGCTTGTACGTGAGCAGAGGTTGCTTTTCTGTTTCTCCTCTTCCTCAGATCTCTTCCTCTTTCTATCTTTCACTGCAGTACTCTCCCCCTTTTTGGTTGCATTGGAGGAAGGGGTTGGTACGCAGAAAGAAAGAGTCTTGTGGACAGCAGCATCAACCAGGGGCTGTAATGTTGAGGAAAGCCTCTCATCAAGGGCTTTGATCACTATATCAGTGATTATGGGGGTGATGAGAGGGAGGGAATTTTGGAGTATAGCACCTATTTGCTCAGGAGGGTTCTGTTCCTGAGAAGTAGGGCCTGAAGCAGAGGGGGTGGTTGATTTTGGGGTGGCTCTGTGTTTGGGAAACCTTCAAGGGAAGGTGCCATCTGTGGTGTATGATGGTGGCAGATGGACTTGCATCCTGAGACATCTTGGCCAGCAGCTCTTTGAGTCTGCTAACCTCATCCTCTAGAATGGTGTTTTGAGCAACTACATCGAAGAAGAAGCTCAGGTCATCATCAGTTGATACTGAATCACCTGACCTCCTGCTTAGAGCAGGATTTACATGCACTGGGTGTAGACCAGTTGGTGCATGTGCCCCTTGTGCTTGGTACTGGGGACTTCCAGCCTCAGGACAATGTCCATCATCAGCTGTTGCCTCTAGGGAGGTCTTAGCAATGTTACCAGCCTCACTCTGGTCATGTGCTGAGTCAGAGGAGGTGGCAGCCTCACTAGATATTCTAAGCTCCTTCTCTACACCAGGAGATAGAATTGGGAAACCCCTGTGCTGTGGGTTCTCAAGTGCACTGTGTTCCTCCCCCTCAATTGTAGAGGTATTCCCAGTTGGAAGTGGTTTCTGGGGAGGGGGTGAGGAGTGCAATTGAGTCAGCACTTGAGCAACTATTAAAGTTGGGCTGTGAGGGGCGGTTGTTTGGGGTACAGGGGTAGAAGCAGTGTGCACCTGGGGTGGATGGTGCTCTTCAATGGCAATCTCCTCAAGTGAGGAAGATCCCAGATAAGTAGGTGCCCCTTGGGTTGCTGCAGGCTCCTGTTGAGAGGAAGCCTGAGCGGCTGTGGCTGGAGGAGTCATGGTATCCACTAGGGGGTTCGGACTAGTGGATATAACCTGCGTTTGTGGTGCAGGAGCATCCTCAGGGGACTCAATTCCCTGAGTAGCCATTTTGGGTTCTTTTTGGTGGGTTTGGTGGGGACATTGGATTTGGAGGTGGTGGCTGTGGGTTCCAGCTGCGTGGGTTTTCGCAGCTTGGCAGCCAGTTTGAGTGTCCGGTCAGAGTTGTGCCGGGAGTATACTTCTGGCAAAACAGCCGTAGCAGGGACTCCCAAGCCAACAAGTCCCTCAGCATTAAGCTGGTCTATTATAATGGCCATTATGAACCGTGGATAGAGTATCCAACGGTTGGCAGTTAGTTTTTGAGCCATATCTTTGAGCTCTGAAAATATTAATTCTGAAAATTCAGTGGTTGTTGCTCAAGGATAGAATACAATACCTGCTGCCATTTGGTGGACATTTGATCCCAAGACGATGTCTTAGGGGCCAAACATACATTGACCATATGAAAGATCAGGCGCTCAGCGTCATTAAAAGTTCTTCATGATGGTGGTGGCACTGAGATCACCTTGATATCCATGCTGAGCAAATGATAGATCTAGGTGCCCTTCGGATATCCAGCAGGAGAGGAGTAGCATCACTCAGTTGAAGAATTTTACGGATTGTTGCAGGAGTAATCACTACTTCTTTGTTGTTGACGACTGACCGGAGGGATTGTGTGTGCTCTCCTCAGTTGTAACAGTAATGTTCATCCAAAATTGGTTCAAGGATTCGGCATGTAAAACGGGGTTCAGAAGGAATGCCTTGTTGTATGGGGACTGAACCATAAGATCGATAGCAGTATCGAACTTAGTCCAGATCGGCGATTTTGTGAGGTAGGCAACACAGTTGTGTCGCGGTTTAATTTGCATAGACGCCATGGAAGTGTTTTGGAGAGGAACGTTAGGTTTGAAGAAGATAAAGCATGGAGAGCTCAGGTTAAGGGTATTATAGGGTACGGGTGAGGAAACGACTGAAGGATGTGGTGTTAGTCATCAGTTGTTTTAAACGACCGTTGACATGGTATTATCCTTTCAGACGTTGAAACAGCTGAAGTCGCGGTGTTAGGCATCAGTAGTTTAAAAAACTACTGAAGACCGTGGTTTTGACTTCAGGTGATTGAAACAACTGAGGACATGGTGTTTGTCATCAGTAGTTATGAAACTACTGAAGACAGTGGTTTTGTCATCAGCTGTTGTAAACAACTGAAGACTTGGTATTGGTCATCAGTAGTTATAAAACTGCTGAAGACGTGGTTTTGCTTCAGTTGTTTAAAATGAAACAGCAGTGGTACAAACGACTGAAGGGAAAGTTCTCTTCAGCTGTTTTCGTCAATTCTTAGCTTTTCAGCTGTTTCAAACTGTCCTCAACACATTCATCAGTCTTTATGGCTGATTTCAGTTGTTTCATAGGACATCAGTACTTATCTGTTTTTACTGATTCAGTAGTTATGACTACATCAGTAGTTGTAACTACTTCAGTAGTTTAGAGCAGATGAAGTACTTCAGTACTTGTGAGAACTTTTAGCCATCAGTAGTTATAAAAACTACTGAGGTTAAAAGAGCTCATCAGTACTTATATGTGACAGGCACTCATGATCATCAATATGAATTACTGAGATCATCAGTAGTTGTCACCTATTCTAGCTGCAGCATACCAAGCCTTAACACCAGGTTTTGGAAAGTTGAACTATCCAAAGGCTTAGTAAAGATGTCTGCAAGCTCATCAGCACTGGGCACAAACTTAGGATCAATCAGACCTTTTTCAAAACAATCTCTTATAAAATGATGTCTGATCTCTATATGTTTGGTCCTAGAGTGCTGGACTGGATTTTTGACAATGCAAAGAGCTGAAGCACTATCCATTAACAATGGAGTTAGTCTCTGTAATGCCATAATCCAAAAGTTGGTTTTGAAGCCAGAGTACCTGAGATGTACAGCTTGCAGCAGCAATGTACTCTGCTTCCGCAGTGGATGTAGCAACTGAGGTCTGTTTCTTGCTCTGCCAAGAAATAAGCAGTTGCCTAGGAATTGACATCCACCAGAAGTTGATTTCCTGGTCAACTTACACCCTGCATAGTCACTGTCAGAAAAAGCAACTAATTTACCAGAATGTTGGTAGAATACCATAAACCTAGAGATGGAGTGCCTTGCAGATATCTAAAGATCCTCTTGACTGCAATCAGATGAGACTCTTTAGGTGCAGCCTGAAATCTAGCACAAACACATGTAGCAAACATAATATCTGGTCTAGAAGCTGTTAAATACATCAAGGACCCAATCATACATCTGTAAAGTGTTTCATCAACCACTTTACCTTTCTGATCTGAGTCCAGTTGTGTGGTGCTGCTCATGGGAGTAGAACAGGGCTTACAGTTTTGTAAATCAAACTTTTGCAAAAGATCTTTTGTATATTTGGATTGATGAATAAAAATTCCATCAGCCTTTTGTTTGATTTGCAACCCCAGAAAGAACTGTAATTCTCCCATGGCACTCATTTCAAACTTCTGTTGCATCAACTTTGTAAAGGCATCACACAACTTTGGATCAGAGGATGCAAAAATGATATCATCTACATAAATTTGAACAAGTAGATTATGCTGCCCAGCTTTCTTAATAAATAAAGTCTTGTCTATGGAGCCTCTAGTGAAATTGTTTTCCAGAAGAAAGTTTGATAATGTCTCATACCAGGCTCTGGGAGCTTGTTTTAACCCATAAAGAGCTTTATCAAGCTTATACACCCAATTAGGATGTTTGTTGTCCTCAAAGCCTGGAGGTGACATACATAAACCTCTTCTTTAACTTTTCCATACAAAAATGCACTTTTGACATCCATTTGAAAGACTTTAAGTTTTTGATAAGCAGCATAAGCTAAAAACAATCGATTGCTTCCAGTCTGGCTACAGGGGCAAAGGTTTCATCATAATCAATACCTTCTTCTTGTGCAAACCCCTGAACAACCAGTCTGGCCTTGTTCTTAACAATAAGCCCATTTTCATCAGTTTTGTTCCTAAACACCCATTTAGTGCCTATTGCACACTTACCTGGAGGTAGAGGAACCAGTTCCCACACTTGCTGTTTCTTGAACTGAAGAAGCTCAAGCTGCATGGCATCAACCCATCCATTGTCCTTTAAAGCAATGTGATAATTCTTTGGCTCTTGCTGACTGATGAAGAGAGCATAGAAGCAGAATTTGACAATTGACTTCTTGTTGATACTCCAGCAGTGATATCACCAATGATTTGAGACATGGGTGATTCTTCAGATCTTGATACACAATGAGATCTGTGCAAGTGTTTGTAGCCGGTTCAGCAGCAACAGATGGTGATGGTGAATCATTTCCTTGAAACCAATCAGTGGATGGTAATTCAAAGGAAGTTGAATTCGAAGAAATCTCATCAGCATTTGTTGTGGATGGTGCTACTGGCGCTACAGGAACATCAGGTCTAGTTGAATCAGGCAGCTGATCACTAAACCTGAAGAGGTGAGTACTGCAATCATCATCATCATCAGCAGTACCACCAGGTGGTGAACTGTTGACAGGAGCAACAGCAGGAGTTTGATAAGGAACATATTGCAGTATGTCCAGATCAAATAACTCCACAGGACTTTGTGGAATCTTGTCCTTTGGAGATTCATTAAACTTAACATGTAGAGTTTCTTCAACCATCTTTGTTCTGCAGTTGAAGACTCTGTATGCCTTGCAAGTAGATGAATAACCAACAAAGTATCCTGCATCCACCTTAGGATCAAATTTGTGGAGTTGATCCTTTGTGTTGAGAATAAAACAGGGACACCCAAATGCTTTGAAAAATGAAATCAGTGGAGCCAAATGATGGAGAACTTCATATGGAGTCTTCATCAACCTCTGATTTACTAAAACTCTATTTTGCACATAACAAGCTGTGTTGACAGCTTCGGCCCAAAAGGTCAATGGCAAACCTGAGTCAGCCAGCATGGACCTTGCAGCTTCAATGAGGGTCCTGTTCTTTCTCTCCACTACCATTTTGTTCCGGAGTCCTTGGAATGCTGAACTGCCTTTTGATTCCCTTTGAGAGATAGAAGTCATCAAGTGTATGATTTCTGAACTCAGTTCCATTATCACTCCTAATACACTTGACTGGAAGGGAATACTGCTTCTCAATGTACAGCACAAAGTGGATAATCTTCTGAGCAGCCTCATCCTTTGAATGTAGGAAGAAAGTCCATACAAATCTGGAGTAATCATCCACAATTACCAGACAGTATTTCTTTTGCCATGCTCATTACTCTCACAGGACCAAATAGATCCATATGCAGTAATTGCAAGCAGGCAGTGGACTTGGACACTTCAATAGGAGGAAATGAGACCTTGTGCTGTTTTCCTTTTAAACAAGCAGTGCAAGTTTCATCACAGTGGAACCCTTTATTGGTAAGCCTCTGACTAAACTATTGTGGCTAAGCTGATTCATGTTTTTGAGATTAACATGACCAAGCCTCCTGTGCCACAGTTTAGATTCTTGAGAAGAGGCTTTGGAAAATAGGCAAGGATTACCTTTGAGATCTATCTTCTTAGAGAGATCTAAGGCATACACTCTTCCTGTCCTGTTGGCTTTCAGGAGAGTGTGATCATCCAACACCTTGTCAATCAAGGGCAAAACTTTGGATGACAGAATCCTACAGTTTTGACTTGTGAAAAGGGCAACATGGCCTTTATCACACATTTGACTGACACTCAAGAGGTTGTACTTGAGATTTTCCACATGATTAACATCATCAAATTTGATTTCTCCATTGGAGACAAAGCCCTTACCGATGATGTAACCCCTAGCATCATTGCCAAAAGAGACAAATCCCTTCTTTCCTTGAGAGTAGTCATGAAGAAGAGAGATGTTCCCAGTCATGTGCATAGATCCCCCACTGTCTACATACCAGATGCTACTTTGGCATGTTGAAGAACCCTGCAATAATAAACAATCAGTTAGTTTTAGAGACCCAAACCTTTTTGGTTTTGGGCCTGGTCTCATCAATAGATGGTAAACTAGCATGTTTATTTGTAACAACAGCTTGAGAGAAGAAGATGGTGCAGAAGAGGAGTCCTTTGGCTTAGACCTCCTTTTCTGTGGTTTCAACATAGGAGAATCTAGTTGGTTAACTCTACCCAACAGATGTTGTACCATCATCACCAGCTGTGTCTGATTTTGTGATAAAGCTTTCAGCTCATCAGACACATTGCTAGTGGAGTTAGATAAGGTCCTATGTTGCACCTTCTTCTTTTGAGCACCCTCAGCTGTCACCTGTTTAACTCCTTCCTTTTTGGATTGCTTTAAGGACTTAAGGGTTACAGGATTTGATGTTGCTGATACAAATGTGGTCTCAAACTCAGTTTTCATTTTTACCATTTTCTCATTAATTTCTTCCTTTTGTTTGAGTTTGGAACCTCTTTTGTACCAACAATCATCTGTAAGATGATTGAACAAACCACATACTTCACATGGTTTCTTCTTCATCTTAGGTTGATCATCAACTAAAGATGGTGAAGCAACAGAAGACTTGTTCTTCAATGCTTTGGAAGCATTGGTTGCTTTCTTGACAGCATCTTTAGTAGTCTTCAAACTCTTTCTACTGCCAGTTTTCTTCTCTTCAGTACTGACAGCAGTTGAAGTTTGAACTTCAGGAGTTGAATCCTGCTCTCCAGTCCTTTCAGGACCTTCAGGATGACTCCTGAGTTGATCAACTTATTGATCATGTGAATGTCAGCATTTGGACCATCAACATCAGCTGATAGGTTCAAAGAGGACTTGATACTGACTGCTACTTCTGATTGTGCTGTATCAGAAGGTAGATCACATGATTGATGGATTGGTTATCACTCTCACCATCAGATTCTACCTCTGCTCTTGGGGTAAAATCTGTAGGTGGAGCAGTGTGATTGTAACCAATTCCAAACTTCACATTTGAAGCAGATTGCTTACTAAGAAGCATTTCAAAACCTTTGCATGATTGTACCCATCTATCACACTCGACCTGGGTAACTGCAAGGGTTTCTTTGAGATCTTTGTACTTCTCTAGAAGTACATCTTCTCTAGCCTTATCATCAATTATTTTGCAATTCAGTTTATAAACCTCATCATTTTTATCTTTGAGCACAAACTCAAACTCAGCTTTGTTTTTGGAAATTTCTTGTTCTAGCTCAATGTTCTTATTAATTAAAGCTACATTTGCTTCTCTAATGGAAGCAAATGCTGCTATGCATTGTTCAGAACATAATTTGGCTTTTGCCTCAGAGGATACCTGTGATACCTGAGGTGTAGAGGCATTGGAAGATGAAGTATCAGCAACTCCAAAGCCATAAGAGCTAGATTCCAAAGGACTGTCACCACCATGTTGACCAGCACCTGAGAACAGTTGATCATGACCAGACAAGTCATCTGGTAAACTGCTCCAGTCAACAACTCCTGGGGTGAAGAAGCTGTGTTGTTGAGATGAAGGTTGTTGATGAGATAGGGAAGGCTGAGGTTCTGGTAATGCATGAGGTTGTGGTGTCATAGGAACTTGAACTTGACTTGACTGTGGCATGTAATAACAAGGGTACTGATAAGGCATTTGACCCTGAGGAACAAAATATGCCGGAGATTGTTGTTGAGGATGATGGCTAGATGTGACAGGATGTTGCCCTCTGTTTTGTTGACTGTTGCCAGGAAAAGTCACAAAGGGTGCAGTAGAGTTTGATCCAGTTGATCTACACTCTCTTGCAAAGTGTCCAAGCCGTTGGCATTTGTGACACCTCAACTTGCTCTTGTCAAAACAACTTTGGTTTTGCCAGAGAGTCCTGGGAATTTTCTTCCAGTTCTTTTGTAGAACTTCTGAGATCTGATATTTATCAAGGCCATTTGGCTCAAAATATCCATCTCTTCTAAGTCATCATCAGCAATCCCCTTGAGATCATCCATAATGAAACATAAATTGTCATTATTACCACCAGTAAACTGACCATCAACACTTACAAATGCAGAATTAGAAGTGCTCGAAGAGAAATTAATATGCTCATCATACTGGCATTCAGATGCAGCATTTCTGACTCATGACCCACCAAGGCAGTGTTGCCTTGAATAAAGTCTTCAGTGAGCTTTCCAGATGAAGACAGCTTTCTCTTCTGTTCTATCTCTCTCTCAAAAGTGAGCAATTTCCCATGGAGTTGGTGAGAGATAGTTTGTCCAAACTTGCACTGGAGCGTAGGACAATAGTATATGTGTCCCATCTCTCAGGCAGTGATCTGAGAAATCTGTTATTCATCTGAATATTGGTGTATTCAAGTTTGACCATTTTTAGTTCAGAGATCAAACAAGAAAACCGCTCATATTGTTGAGTCAGTGTCTCACCCTTTCTATGAGAGAATGTCTCATATTGTTGGGCAAGAATTTCTCTATTATTTGCCAAGACCTCATCAGTTCCTCCAAATTGTTCTTTCAAAGCAATCCAGAGGTCATGGCAGTTTCATGATGCATTAGCCCAGAATAGATTTCATTGGGCAAAGCCAGGCCAGAATTCCATGGGCTTTTGCATCAATCTCAAGCAACTTTTTATCCTCATCTGAGTATTGCTCCCTCCTCTTCGGAACCATTTGATTGGTTTCCGGGTTATTCACCATAGGCTTGTGTGGACCATGTACCACAGATGTCCAACACCCTGCGCTGTTAACAGACAGGTGATGGAGCATACGTCTTTGCCATATGTTATACTCATTCCTAACCAGCATAGGAGGCTTGGTTGAGGAACCAGTATTGTGAGGATCATTGGAGGGAGTGGTCATTTTCAGTTCAAAAACAGTTTAGTTCAAGTTTTAAAAAGTTTTAGACAAACCACAACAAACTCAATGAGAACCAAGAATAAGATCTCAGGATGAATGAGCAGAAATACAGAAAAATTCAATCTCTATAACCGTTTCTTGCAAAAACAAAAGCTAATTCAATCAAACTTGGATCTTGAATAGCAGTTTCAATGATCAATTATTAGATCGATCAATGATTAACCCGCTCTGATACCATTTGACAGGATCAGTGATCACAAGTTTGATGTATCAGAATATAAAGCAGCGGAATACACACACGAATTAGACAAATTGTAGCAAGCAAACAATATATGTAAGCGTTAAGATCGCATACGGTTATAGGGAGAGAATATGAATTTCTGATTTCTAGGAATGTTATAGATGTAGAATATTTCTAATCGAATCAATCAATCATTCCATTCAATTGCTCATATCGCTCAATGATTACAATAGGTTGTCATCCTTATATAGAGTGCAACAGTCACTGCTGTTATCACGGAAAGTGACAACTGGCAGATCCAATACAGAAATAACTAATCTTAACAAACTACTGAAATGTTCACAACTACTGAGAACATATCAGCAGGTTAAGTACAAAATATAAAACTACTGAAACTACAACGACTGAAGAACAAGCTCTTCAGTCGTTTTACAAAACTACTGAAACATAAAACATAAAACTACTGATATCACAACTACTGAAGAAGTACTCTTCAGCAGTTGTGACAAACTACTGAGGCTTCAGTACTTGATCTTCAGACTTTGACCTTCAGGGTTTCATCAGCTGATGACTTCAGTAGATATCATCAGCTGATGTCTTCAGTCTTTGTCTTCAGACTTTGTACATCAGTTGTTGATCTTCAGCACTTGTGAACTCTTCAGCTGTTGTACTTCAGTACTTTGGTCTTTCAGCTTCAGCACTTGTGTTCTTCAGCTGTTGTACTTCAGCACTTTGGTTCTTCAGCTGTTAAGGTCTTCAGCACTTGATCTTCAGCTGTTGAAGTCTTCAGTACTTGTCAAACTACTGATGAGGCTTTCAGCAGTTGTTGTGATACCGTGGGGACTTAGAGATTTTCTGATCTTGGCTCATTGGTTCTTTTGGTCCAACAGTCAGTTGTTGACATCTTCAGTAGTTGTAAAATAGTAGTTATTAAAAACGGTTACATGTCACTTTCAAGTGAATCAGCCTACATCATTCTTTCCTTTATAAGGAGGACGACTCACCTGTAATCATGCCTGAGGCGACAATCTTAAGCAATATTCCTTTTGTCGGATTTTCTCTCTCTATAACAACATCTTTATCGCCTTATATCGAATGTTCTTGTTGAATTTGTCTAATTCTGAGTTATTCCGCTGCTATATTGTTCAATCGATTAAACCAAGGCTGTGAGATCCTAACAAATGGTATCAGAGCAGGTTAACATTGATCGATCTAACAATTGATCATTGAAACTCCAATCGCTCAAGTTTGATCGAATTAGCAATTCGCAAGGATCGTTATGAGATTGAGAGGTATCGCTTCTGGCCATTTATTTGAGGTTTTGTGTGGTTCTGAGCTAAATTATTGTGATTTTACTTGAATCTGTCTGAATTTCACAATGACTACTTCTTCGAATGATCCTTTCAATACTGGATCCTCTACAAAGCCTCTGATCTTGGTGAGGAATGAGATAAACATTGGCAAAGAAGATTGCTCCATCACCTGTCTGTAAATAGCTCAGGTTGTTGGACATCTGTGGTACATGGACCACATAAGCCAATGGTGAATGATCCAGAAACAACCAGTTGGTTCCAAAGAAGAAGGAGCAATACTCCGATGAGGACAAGAAGTTGTTTGAAATCGATGCAAAAGCCATGGAATTTTGGCTATGGCTATTCCTAATGAGATTTACTCTGGGCTTCTGCATTGTGAGTCTGCTCATGACCTCTGGAATGCCATCAAAGAACAATTTGGTGGTACTGATGAGGTTTTAGCAAACAACAGGGAAATCCTCGCCCAACAATATGAGACTTTCTCTCATAGAAAGGGTGAGACTCTCACTCAACAATTTGAGCGGTTTTCATGTTTAATCTCTGAATTGAAAATGGTTAAACATGAATATACCAGGAGTCAGATGAACCATAGATTCCTAAGATCACTGCCTGAGAGATGGAACACATATACCATTGTTCTACGCTCAAATGCTGATGTTGATCGCCTATCTCTCACCCAACTTCATGGGAAACTGCTTACATTCGAGAGAGGGATAGAGCAGAAAAGGAAATTGGTTTCATCTGGCAAGCTTACTGAGGATTTTGTCCAAGGGAACACTGCCCTGATTGGACATCAAGAGTCAGAATATGCGTCATCTGAAAGCCAGTATGATGAGCATATTGATTTCTCTACAAACACTTCTGAGCCTGCCTTTGTGAGTGTTGATAGTTATTCTGCTGGTAGTAATAGTGACAATCTATGTTTCATCATGGATGATCTCAAGGGGATTGCTGATGATGACTTAGAAGAGATGGATATTTTGAGCCAAATGGCCTTGATAAATATCAGATCCCAGAAGTTCTACAAAAGAACTGGAAGGAAATTCCCAGGACTCTCTGGCAAAACCAAAGTTGGTTTTGACAAGAGTAAGTTGAAGTGTCATAAATGCCACAGGCTTGGACACTTTGCAAGAGAATGTAGATCATCTGGATCAAACTCTCCTGCACCTTTTGTGACTTTCCCTGGCAATAGTCAACAAAACAGAGGGCAACAACCTGTCAATTCTAGTTATCATCATCAACCACAATCTCCTGCATATTTTGTTCCACAGGGGCCAATGCCATATCCATACCCCTGCTATTACATGCCACACCAGCCAGGTTCAAGCACCTACTGCTCAGCAACCACATGCCTCCCTGAGCCCCAACCATCCCAATCTCATCAACCTAATCACCTCAACAACACAGCTTCTTCACACCAGGAGTTGTTGACTGGAGCAGCTTACCAATGATGTGTCTGGTAATGAACAACTGTTCTCAGGTGCTGGTCAACATGGTGGTGAGCATCCTTTTGGAAATCTAGCTCTCATGGCTTTGAATCCTCTGATGGATCATCCTCAATACCTCTTCAACACAGGTATCATAGGTATCTTCTGAGGCTAAGCCAAATTATGTTCTGAAACTTGCATAGCAGCATTTGCCTCTATTAGAGAAGCAATGTGCTTTAATCAATAAAAATGTAGAGCTAGAACAAATAATTTCCAAAAATAAAGCTGAGTTTGAGTCTGTGCTGAAAGAGAAAATGATGAGATTTATAAATTAAAATGCCAAATCTCTGAAGATAAGGCTAGGGAGGATGTACTCTTAGAGAAGTACAAAGACCTCAAAGATACTCTTGCTGTCACCCAGGTAGAGTGTGATCGATGGGTACAATCTTGCAAGGGCTTTGAAATGCTTCTCAGTAAGCAACAGCTTCCAATGTGAAGTTTGGAATTGTTATAATCACACTGCTCCTCCTACAGATTTTGCTTCAAGAGCAGGAGTAGAATCTGATGGAGAAAGTAATGACCATCCACCTCATCATGTGATTCACTACTTGATAAAGCACCATCAGTAGTTGAAGTCAGTAGTAATCCTCTGTGAACCTATCAGCTGATATTGATGGTTCAACTGCTCACATCACATGATCAATGAGTTGATCAACCCAAGTTTATCCCTAGAAGTACTGAGAGTACTGGAGAGCAGGGGATAACATCTGGAGTTCAAATCCCAATAACTGACAGCACTAAAGAGAAGAAAACTGTCAGTAGAAGGATTTGAAGCCTACTAAGGAAGGTGACAAGAGGCAAAAGTTTTCTAAACTGTTGAAGAGCAAGTCTTCAGTAGTTTCATCTTCTTCAGTTGATGATCAACAGAAGATGAAGAAGAAACCATGTGAAATATGTGGTCTATTCAATCATCTCACAGATGATTGTTGGTACAAAAAGGGATCCAAACTCAAACAAAAGGAGAAAATAAAGAAAACTTGGCTAAAATAAAAACTGAGTTTGAGTCCAAGTTTGTACCAGCAGCATCAAATCCTGTTACTCCTATGTCCAAAAAGAAATCTAAAACGGAAGGAGTGCAACAGGCAATAGTTGAGGTTGCTCAAAAGAAGATGGTGCAACACAGAACTCATCATCAAACACCATACCAATGTGTCTGAAGAGCTGAAAGCTCTTTCCCAAATGAGACACAGCTGTATGATGGTTCAACATCTGTTGGGAAGAGTTAACCAACTTGATGGCCCTGTGTTGAAACCCCAGAAAAGGAGATCCAAGCCAAAGGATTCCACTTCTACACCATCTCCTTCACCTCAAGCTATTGTGCCCAATAAACCTGTTAGTTTACTATCTATTGATGAGGAGACCAGGCCCAAACCAAAAAGGTTTGGGTCTCCAAAACTAACTGATTGTTTATTTATGCAGGGTTCTTCAACATGCCAAAGTAGCATCTGGTATGTAGACAGTGGGGGATCTATGCATATGACTGGGAACAACTCACTTCTTAATGACTACTCTCCAGGAAGAAGGGTTTTGTTTCCTTTGGCAATGATGCAAGAGGTTACATCATCGGGAAGGGTTTTGTTTCCAATGGGGAAATAAGGTTTGATGATGTCAACCATGTGGAAAATCTCAAGTAAACCTCTTGAGTGTCAGTCAAATGTGTGACAAAGGCCATGTTGCCCTTTTCACAAGCCAGAACTGCAAGATTCTATCATCTAAAGTTCTGAGTTTGATTGACAAGGTATTGGATGCTCACACTCTCCTGAAGGCCAACAGGACAGGAAGAGTGTATGCCTTAGATCTTTCCAAGAAAATAGATCTCAAAGGCCATCCTTGCCTATTTTCCAAGGCCTCTCCTCAAGAATCTAATCTATGGCATAGAAGGCTGGGACATGTTAACTTCAAGAACATGAATCAGCTGATACACCATAGTTTAGTAAGGGGAATGCCTATGAAGAGTTCAAGTGTGAAAACAACTGCACTGCTTGTTTGAAAGGAAAACAGCACAAGGTTTCATTCCCACCTATTGAAGAACCAAAGTCCACTGCTTGCTTACAACTTCTTCACATGGATCTCTTTGGTCCTGTGAGAGTGATGAGCATGGCAAAGAAGAAATACTGTCTGGTAATTGTGGATGATTACTCCAGATTTGTATGGACTTTCTTTCTACATTCAAAGGATGAAGCTGCACAGAAGATCATAAACTTTGTTTGTATGCTGGAAGCAGTATTCCCTCTCAGTCAAGTGTATTAGAAGTGACAATGGAACAGAATTCAGGAACAATACACTTGATGAGTTCTACCTTTCCAAGGGAATAAAGAGGCAGTTTAGTATTCCAAGAACACCTGAACAGAATGGAGTTGTGGAGAGAAAGAACAGGACCCTCATTGAAGCTACAAGGTCTATGTTGGCTGATTCTGGACTGCCATTGACCTTTTGGGCTGAAGCTGTCAACACAGCATGCTATGTGCAGAATAGAGTGCTAATAAATCAGAGGTTGATGAAGACTCCATATGAAGTTCTACATCATTTGGCCCCTCTCATTTCATTCTTTAGAGCATTTGGGTGTCCCTGTTTCATTCTCAACACAAAGGATCAGCTCCAGAAATTTGACCTAAGGTGGATGCAGGGTACTTTGTTGGTTATTCATCAACTTGCAAGGCATACAGAGTCTTCAACTGCAGAACAAATGGTTGAAGAGACTCTACATGTCAAGTTCAATGAATCTCCAAAGGACAAGATTCCACAAAGCCCTGTGGAGCTCTTTGATTTGGACATACTGCAATATGTTCCTTATCAATCTCCTGCTGTTGCTCCTGACAACAGTTCATCCCCTGGTGTTACTGCTGATGATGATGATGATAGTAGTAATCACCTCTTCAGGTTTAGTGACCAACTGCCTGAGTCCTCTAGACCTGATGCTCCTGTAGCTCCAGCAGCACCATCCACAACAAATGCTGATGAGATTTCTGCATCCTCAACTTCATTTGAGTTGCCACCATCTTCATGGTTTCAAGAATCTGCATCAACATCTGCTCTGCTGCTGAAGGTCCTACAAACACTTGCACAGATTTAATTGTTTACCAAGAGCTGAAAATCACCTAATGTCACAAATCCTTGGTGATATCACTGCTGGTGTTTCAACCAGAAGCCAGTTGTCCAATTTCTGCTTCTATGCTCTCTTCATCAGTCAGCTGGAGCCAAAGAACTATCATGTAGCTTTGAGAGACAATGGATGGGTTGAAGCCATGCAGCTTGAGCTTCTTCAGTTCAAGAAACAGCAAGTGTGGAGCTTGTTCCTCTACCCCCAGGTAAGTGTGCAATAGGCACTAATGGGTGTTAGGAATAAAACTGATGAAAATGGGCTAATTGTTAAGACAAGGCCAGACTGGTTGTGCAGGGGTTTGCACAAGAAGAAGTATTGATTATGATGAAACCTTTGCTCCTGTAGCCAGACTGAGGCAATTAGATTGTTTTAGCCTATGCTGCACTCCACAATCTTAAAGTTTTTCAAATGGATGTCAAAAGTGCTTTCCTATATGGTAACATAAAAGAAGAAGTTTGTGTGTCAACCCCAGGCTTTGAGGATAATAGCACCCAGAATGGGTATATAAGCTTGATAAAGCTCTTTATGGTTGAAACAAGCACCTAGAGCCTGGTATGAGACCTTATCAAACTTTCTTCTACAGAATAATTTCACTAGAGGCTCCATAGATAAAACTTTATTTATTAAGAAGGTGATCAGCATAAGCTACTTGTTCAAATTTATGTTGATGATATTATATTTGCATCCTCTGATCCCTAATTGTGTGTGGAATTCCAAAACTTAATGCAACAGAAGTTTGAAATGAGTGCAATGGGAGAATTACAGTTCTTTCTAGTTTGCAAATCAAACAAAAAGCTGATGGAATTTTCATTCATCAGTCTAAATACATAAAAGATCTTTTGAATAAGTTTGATTTACAAAACTGTAAACCCTGTTCTACTCCCATGTGCAACACCACACAATTGGATGTTGATCAGAAAGGTAAAGGTGTTGATGAAACCCTTTACAGATGTATGATTGGTTCCTTGATGTATTTAACAGCTTCTAGACCAGATATTATGTTTGCTACATGTGTTTGTGCTAGATTTCAGGCTGCACCTAAGGAGTCTCATCTGATTGCAGTCAAGAGGATCTTTAGATATCTGCAGGGACACAATCTCTCTAGGCTTATGGTATTCCACTGGACATTCTTGCAAATTAGTTGCTTTCTCTGATAGTGACTATGCAGGGTGTAAGCTGACCAGGAAATCAACTTCTGGTGGATGTCAATTCCTAGGCAGCTGTTTTATTCTTGGCAGAGTAAGAAACAAACATCTGTTGCTACATCCACTGCTGAAGCCGAGTACATTGCTGCTGCAAGTTGTACATCCCAAGTACTCTGGCTTCAGAATCAACTTTTGGATTATGGCATTACAGAGACTAAGACTCCATTATTAATGGATAGTGCTTCAGCTCTTTGCATTGTCAAAAATCCAGTCCAGCACTCTAGGACCAAACATATAGAAATTAGACATCATTTTATAAGAGATTGTTTTGAAAAAGGTCTAATTAATCCTATGTTTGTGCCTAGTGCTGATGAGCTTGCAGACATTTTTACTAAGCCTTTGGATAATTCAACTTTCCACAACCTGGTGTTAAGGCTTGGTATGCTGCAGCTAGAATAGTGACAACTACTGATGATCTCAGTAACACTGATGATCATTGGTAACCATGTCACATATAAGTACTGATGAGTTATTTCCCTCAGTAGTTTTTTATAACTACTGAAGCTAAATGCTTTAAGTACTATACTTTATCTTTCTAAACTACTGATGTAGTTACAACTACTGAAATCAGTAGAAACAGATAAGTACTGATGTCCTAGGAAACAACTGAAAACAGCAAAAAGGCTGATGAGTAAGTGTAGAGGACAGTATGAAATAGCTGAAAGGCTATGAATTGACGACAACTACTGATGAGTACTCTCTCTTCAGTAGTTCACAAACTGTTGTTTCTTTATAACCAACTGAGCAATACCATGTCTTCAGTAGTTTCACAACTACTGATGACTAACACCAAGTCTTCAGTTGTTTACAACAACTGATGGCAAAACCACGGTCTTCAGTAGTTTCACAACTACTGATGACTAATACCAAGTCCTCAGTTGTTTCAACATCTGACGTCCAACTTGTCTTCAGTAGTTTTTAAAACTACTGATGCCTAAATCAAGACTTCAGTTGTTTCAACGTCTGATTGTAAACACCATGTCTTCAGTTGTTTATAACTGCTGACCACACCAATACCATCAGTCATTTCAAACCTCTGAAAGTTAATACCACGTCATCAGTTGTTTCAAATACTGATGACTAACACCAAAACCTTCAGTCGTTTCATACCCCGTACCCTATATATATCTGATCCCTCTTTCAGAGTTTTTCATTCTTTCAACGACCTAAAATTTCAAAAGCTCTGAAAACCTTTCACCTTCATTATGGCGACCATGCAACTCAAGCCTCGACCACAACTGTGTCGCGTACCTTACTAATCGCCCTTCTGGACCAAATTCGATAATGCTATAATCTTATGGTCCAATCACCATTGCAAACGGCTTTCCTCCTAAATCCAATCATTTATGCCGATTCGCTACATCATTTTGGACGAATGCAACTGTTAATGGAGAATCTATCCATTCGTTCGTCACTCTCATAAGGTGGTCATCTCTACTGCTACCATCCGCCAGATATTAATATTGGATGATGCTGCCTACCCTGTTGGATATCCTAAGCGCCAACTTGATCGTTCATTTGAACAACATGGATATCAAGGCGATCTTAGTGCTTCGACCTTCTGAAGAAACATTTTCCAGACGCTGAACGCTTGATATTTCATCTGGTAAATGTTTGCCTGGCCCCGAAGACTTCTTCTTGGGATCAACTGTCTTCCAGATGGCAACAGGTAGTTTCTCTATCCTTGAACAAGACCTCTAAACTTTTCTGAAATAATTTTTCTTGAAATCAGGATATGCCACAAAACCACTTTCCAACCGTTGGATACTATATCCTCGGTTTATAATGGCCATAATAGAGAATCAGCTTCATGCTGAGGGACTAGTTTGTCTTGGAGTCCCTGCTTTGGCTGTATTGCCGGAGGTATACTCCCGACAACAACACTGACCAAACTCTTAAACAGCTACCATGCTGCGCAAACCCACGCAGTTGGAACCCACACCAGCCTCCACTTCCACATCCAAATTCCCTCCAACCCCACAAAGAAGAAGCCTAAGAAGGCTACTCCGGAGTTTGAGTCCCCTGAGGATGCCCCTGCTGCACCAAAGCAGGTTATCCTGCTGGCAATAACCCCCCAGTAGAGACTAATGACTCCACCAACCGAAGCCGCTCAGGTTTCCTCTCAAAAGGAACCTGATGCAACCAATCAAAGGTAAGCCACACTGCTCGGATCCTCCTCACTTGAGGGGATTACCATTGAAGAGCACCACTTGTCCCGGGTGCACACTGCTTCCACACCCTCTCTTGATGCAACCGCCCCTCAAGCCCTACATCATTGTTGCAAAAGTGCTGACCGCAGTTGCATTCCTCACCCCCCACCCAGACACCACCAATCACTACTGGGCTAACCTCACCATCTGAGGGGAGATCACAATGCTTCTGTCCTCCCCAGCAAAGGGGGTTATCATGTTCCATCTTCTAGTGTAGACAAGGAGTGCGAACTTCTGGTGAGCTGCCACTGCCTCTGACTCAGCAAATGACCAGGGTGCAGTTGGTAAATCTCTAAGACCTCACTAGCGGCAACAGCTGATGAAGGACTAGTCCTGAGGCTGGAAGTCCCCAGAACCAAGAACAAGGGGCACATGCTAACTTGATCTACACTCAGGCATGTTCATCCTGACTCTGTCAGGAGGTCAGGTGATTCATTATCAACTGATGATGACCTGAGCTTCTTCTATGATGTAGTTGCTCAAAACACCATCCTAGAGGATGAGGTTAGCAGACTCAAAGAGCTGCTGGCCAAGATGCTCAGGATGCAAGTCCATCTGCCACCACAATACACCCACAGATGGCACCTTCTTCTGAAGGTCCCCTACACACTGAGCCAATACAAACTTCCAAGCCACCAGCCTCTGCTTTCGGCACTGATTCTCAGGAACAGAACCATCCTGATCAATCAGTTGCTAACCTTCAAAAATCCCTACCTCTCATCACTCCCATGATCACAGATATAGTGATCAAAGCCATTGATGAGAGGCTTCCTACAATAATACAACCCCTGGTGGAGGAGTTGGTGACTAAATCCCTTTCTACTGCTCAAACCCTTGCACCCAATGCAACCAAAAAGGGGGAGAGTCAGTCAGTTAAAGGAAAAAGGAAGAGGACAGATGGGGAGAAGGAGAAAGAATATGAGAAGGTAACTGAGAAGGAGTTGGTTGTTTTACGTGTGGAGAAGACTGAGTTTGTAAATGAGAAGGAGAAGGAGAGTGAGAAGGGAGCTGAAGTGAATGAAAGTCAAAAAGACTTTCATATCACATATCAAAAGAGGAAAGAGAGGAGAGTCTGAGAAGGAGAAGGAGCTGAACGATATGGTGAAAGAAGCTGATGCCAACCATAACCGTTCAATGGATAAAATCATTGAACAGTTATATAGGCAAGGTTTTGACATCCAACAACTAGACTCCGAGATCAGAAGGTTGGAAACAGAGGAGATCAACTCAAGATGGGCTAGCTATGATGCCTTAGAAAGAGAAAGGCTGGAGATAATGATCAGATTTATAGCTAAATACTTGGGAAGATCTCTGATTGAAATAAGGGCCTGGACCAGGGACAACATCTTGGCAATAACCACCAAGATTTGTTCGTCTGAAGCATACTCCAAAGGTTTAGTGATTGAGGCATTGAATGAAGCTGGGGTTGGGAATCAAAAAGAACTGACAAAATTTACCAAAGCCTCCCTTACAGCCAAAATGCTAAAACAGTCTGAAAAGCCTCTATCCTCAAAATCACTACCTCCACAACCCACTAAAACAACCCTTTACCCTCTAAACCAACCATCCAACCCACAAAACCAAATCCTTTACCCTCAAAACCCACTGCCAGTGATGTACCTAGACAAAAGAAAAGAAAGGTACTGAGGCCTGATGAAGAAGAAGAGGAGGATGAAGACAGACTGCCACTCTCTGCAGTTATCACTTTGCCTAAGGCTAATCCAATGTCCATCACTCCTGCTTCTCAAATGCATGATGTGAAGATAAAGCTTGAAGAGGAACAGATGCAAAGACATGATGAGGAAATGCTGAAAAGCATTGACAAAGCATATGCCACATCCTCTTCAATGATTAGCATGAAGAAAGAAGTTTTAAGATTGTACACCCTTGCTAATACCTTTCAATACCAAGGGAAAGAGTAAGGATATGGCCTGATCCTAGGGTGGCACACCGGATTGTCAAGAAAGAAATTCCTTCAAAATACAAGGGCCAAGTGAAGAGGGTTGTCGACGAAGACATCACTGTGGGTCTTGTAGTGTCACCTTGGGAATTGTAGAAGAGTTCAAGAAAGCCTATGAAGCCAAACAACCACCCCAAAAGATGTTAGAGAATAAAATTAAAGAAGGGATTGGTTTACAAAAGACTTGAAAACTTCAAACAAGATGAGCTCAACCTGCTCTTAGAAGGGACTCATCCAGATGAGTTTGCTTACAGACAAATAACCACGGTTGAGCTCAAGAATGGAAAACAGGCCAAGTACATATCTGAAGTGTATGGCCGAGAAGGATTATTTGATGGTGTGCCCGAGGTGCTGACAATGGATGAGCAGATCATGTTTCTAAGGGCTTACACCAGGGAATCCTATAGGCTGATACACGGAAGTAGATCTCATGGTTGGGGTAACAGCTCAGTGTCCAAGTCCCCAATACAGAGCTCCCAGCCATATCATGCAAGACAGATCATCAGAGACTTCTTCCAGGCCAGTGCTGAAAAAGGGTCACTTCTCATCTGATCAAGAGGATAAAAAGACCAATCTATCTGCCAAAATAAGTGGGACTCGTCAATAACTTAGAGGTTTTGGCTGCATTGGTTCAGGGGGAGTTTGTTGGACCAAAAGAACCAATGAGCCTGATCAGAGAAACCTCTAAGTCCCACAAGTCATCACAACAGCTGAAGAAGACCTGATCAGCTGTTCTACAAAGTCTGAAGAATACAACTGCTGAAGTATTTCTGAAGTACTGAAGACAAAGACTGAGACAACAGCTGAAGATCTAAAGTCTGAAGACTTCAACAAGTACTGAAGACAAAGACTGAAGATCAACAGCTGAAAGACAAAGTCTGATGTTCAAGTACTGAAGACATCAGCTGATGATAACAGCTGATGACAACAGCTGAAGAGGGCTTCTTCAGTTGTTGTGATGATTTTTCTTCATCAGTAGTTTTATTTTCCTTTCAGGTTTGTTTAATCTTCAGTAGTTTTATTTCCTGTTCAGTACTTGTAAACAACTGAAGAGGTTGTTCTTCAGTTGTTGTAGTATCAGTAGTTTTATGTTTTTCAGTAGTTGTAAATAAGATGTTTAACACTTAGGAACATTTGTAAGAAGATGTCAGTTGTTGACATCTTCAGTAGTTGTTAAACATCAGTAGTTATAAAACGGTTACATGTCACTTTCAAGTGACATCAGCCTACGTCATTCTTTCCTTTATAAGGAAGGACGACTCACCTGTAATCGTGCCTTTGAGGCCGACAATCTTAATGCAATATTCCTTTTGTCGGATATTTCTCTCTCTATAACAACATTCTTTTATCGCCTATCGAATGTTCTTGTTTGAATTTGTCTAATTCTGAGTTATTCCGCTGCTATATTTGTTCAATCGATTAAACCAAGGGCTAAGATCCTAACAAAGTTAATACCACGTCATGGTAGTTTCAAACTGCTGACTAACACCAAACCCTTCAGTCGTTTTCTAACCCTACCCTTTAAATACCTTATCCCACCTTCAGATTTTTTACTTCTTCTCTTCTCAAACCAACGTTCAAAAAAAAACTCTGTAACCTCTCTCAGTAATGGCGACCATGCAACTAAAACCTCGACACAACTGTTCGCACATCTACAAAAATCGCCATAGGACCAAGTTTCACAACGCCATTGATTAATGGTTCAGTCACCTTACAAAACGGCTTTTCTGTTAAATCCACCATATATGCCGAATCTCTTAACCAATTGGGACAAACGTCACCCTTGTCTCTGAGGAGAAGGACATAGAGTCTCTTCAATCGTTTGTCCATCATCAAAAAGTGGTAATTACTCCAGACATTCTTTGCCAACCCTCAAACTAGATGATGCCACTTCCCAACTGGTTATCCAAAGGGCACAATCGATCAATCCTTTGCCCAGCATGGATACCAGGGTAACCTGAGTGCATCTACCATATTGAAGAAACATTTCCAGGATGCCGAACGTCTCATCTTTCACCTGGTAAATGTCTGCCTTGCTCCCAAGACTTCATCATGGGATCAAATGTCCACAGGGTGGCAACAGGTAATGTACTCCATCCTTGAGCAACAACCTTTAAATTTTTCTGAAACTATTTTTAGAGCTCAAAGATATGGCCCAAAAACAACTTGCTAACCGTTGGATATTATATCTCGGTTCATAGTGGCCATAATTGAAAACCAGCTTCAAGCTGAGGGACTTGTTGCCTGGGAGTCCCTGCTACGGCTGTATTGCCTGACGTATACTCCCGACACAACTCTGAACAATCACTAAAATTGGCTGCCAAGCTGCGCAAACCCACGCAGCTGGAACCCACAGCCACCACCTCCAATCCAAAGCCCCCACCAAACCTGACAGGATCAGTGATCACAAGTTTGATGTATCAGAATATAAAGCAGCGGAATACACACACGAATTAGACAAATTGTAGCAAGCAAACAATATATGTAAGCGTTAAGATCGCATACGGTTATAGGGAGAGAATATGAATTTCTGATTTCTAGGAATGTTTATAGAAGTAGAATATTTCTAATCGAATCAATCAATCATTCCATTCAATTGCTCATATCGCTCAATGATTACAATAGGTTGTCACTCCTTATATAGAGTGCAACAGTCACTGCTGTTATCACGGAAAGTGACAACTGGCAGATCCAATACAGAAATAACTAAATCTTAACAAACTACTGAAATGTTCACAACTACTGAGAACATATCAGCAGTTAAGTACAAAATATAAAACTACTGAAACTACAACGACTGAAGAACAAGCTCTTCAGTCGTTTTACAAAACTACTAAAACAAAGAAAATAAAACTACTGATATCACAACTACTGAAGAAGTACTCTTCAGCAGTTGTGACAAACTACTGAGGCTTCAGTACTTGATCTTCAGACTTTGACCTTCAGGCGTTTCATCAGCTGATGACTTCAGTAGATATCATCAGCTGATGTCTTCAGTCTTTGTCTTCAGACTTTGTACATCAGTTGTTGATCTTCAGCACTTGTGAACTCTTCAGCTGTTGTTCTTCAGTACTTTGGTCTTTCAGCTTCAGCACTTGTGTTCTTCAGCTGTTGTCTTTCAGCACTTTGGTTCTTCAGCAGTTGTCTTCAGCACTTGATCTTCAGCTGTTGAAGTCTTCAGCACTTGTCAAACTACTGATGAGGCTTTCAGCAGTTGTTGTGATACCGTGTGGGACTTAGAGATTTTCTGATCTTGGCTCATTGGTTCTTTTGGTCCAACAAACTCCCCCTGAACCATGCAGCCAAAACCTCTAACTTATTTAAACTCCCACTTATTGATGGCAAAAATGTTGGTCTTTTTCCTTCTTGATCAGTAGAGAAGATGACCCATGTACGCTCCGGCCTGGGAAGAACCTCAAATATTTGTTTGGCAGAGTATGAATGGGAACTCTGTTTTGGGGAACTGGACACAGAGTTGTTATCCCATTCATGAGATTCACTTCCCCATAATGAGTCTGTATGACTCACGGACATAGGCCTCAAGGAGAACAATTTGTTCCTCTTGAGAGAGTTCTTCAGCTCCTCCTTCGAAGAGAACTCTGGACCATAGTACTCTGATAAGTACTTCATGTCCTGCCATTTTTCAGCTCCACCGTAGTTACCTCCCTGTATACAAATTCATCCGGATGGTTGCCTTCAAGGAGTAACTGGAGCTCATTCTTTTGGATGTCTTCAAGCTTTTTGTATAACAACCCCTTCTTAATCATCTTGTTTTCTAGTAAGGCTTGAGGTGTCTTCTTTGCTTGGTGAGCTTTCTTGAATTCATCAATGATTTCCCAAGGTGAGACTACAACGGCCAACATGATGGTAGATTCTATTGTTTTTCGTACTTGGCCGTTGTATCTGTGTGGGATAGTTCTTTTATGGATTCTAGAACTCACCCTGGGGTCTGGCCATACTCTCACTCTCTCCCTCTGGTACTGAAAGGTGTGTCTGAGAGTGTACAGCCTTTGAGCATGCCCTTTCATGGCTTGAATAGATGATGACTGAGGAAATTCCTTGTCAACCATCTTCAACAGTTGCTCATCGTGCTGTTTCTGCTGTTCTTCTTCTTCTATTTTGACTCTGACCATTTCCCTTTGAGAGTCGGGTGTGATCATGGATTGACTCTGGGGCTTTGGTAGCTTCAGAACAGCAGAGAGTGGCAGACTATCATCTTCATCCTCTTCTTCTACTTCTTCTTCCATCCTCAGCACCCTTCTCCTTTTACGGGTACATCACTGGATGATGGTTGGGTTGGTGAAGGGATTGGTTTTGAAGAGAGAGGATGGATTTTGGATTTTGGCTTAGAGGTTGGTTGGGAGATTTGAGGGATAGGATCTATTTGAGTGGGTGTGAAGGGAAGGTTGATCTAGCATCCTTGTAGTTAATTTTGCTTTTGTAAGTTTAGCCATCTCTAACCTTTTGCCAGCCCCAGCCTCATCAAGGGCTTCCACAATGATCCCTTTGTTGAATTGCTCAGACAGACAGATTCTGGTGGCTATAGCCAGAATGCTGTCCCTGGACCATGCGCGGATCTCCATTAGATCTTCCCAAGTATTTTGCAATAAAATCGGATCATTATTTCCAACCTCTCTTTCTCAAGAGCATCGTACCCTGCCCATCGGGTTTGTATCTCTTGTACCTCTAACCTTCTGATCTCACTGTCCAGTGTGGCTGTGTCAAACCCCTGCCTGAATAGTGGTCAATTATTTTATCCATGGAGCGGCTGTGTGTGGTGTCAGCTTCTTTGACCAGCTCCTCCAAGGATTTTTCTTCAGCAGTATGATCATCAGCACTTCTCTTTCGCTTGTACGTGAGCAGAGGTTGCTTTTCTTGTTTCTCCTCTTCTCAGATCTCTCTTCCTCTTTCTATCTTTCACTGCAGTACTCTCCCCTTTTTGGTTGCATTGGAGGAAGGGTTGGTACCGCAGAAAGAGTCTTGTGGACAGCAGCATCAACCAGAGGCTGTAATGTTGAGGAAAGCCTCTCATCAAGGGCTTTGATCACTATATCAGTGATTATGGGGGTGATGAGAGGGAGGGAGTTTCGGAGGATAGCACCTATTTGCTCAGGAGGGTTCTGTTCCTGAGAAGTAGGGCCTGAAGCAGAGGCGGGTGGTTGATTTTGGGGTGGCTCTGTGTTTGGGAAACCTTCAAGGGAAGGTGCCATCTGTGGGTGTATGATGGTGGCAGATGGACTTGCATCCTGAGACATCTTGGCTAGCAGCTCTTTGAGTCTGCTAACCTCATCCTCTAGAATGGTGTTTTGAGCAACTACATCGAAGAAGAAGCTCAGGTCATCATCAGTTGATACTGAATCACCTGACCTCCTGCTTAGAGCAGGATGGACATGCACTGGGTGTAGACCAGTTGGTGCATGTGCCCCTTGTGCTGGTACTGGGGACTTCCAGCCTCAGGACAATGTCCATCATCAGCTGTTGCCTCTAGGGAGGTCTTAGCAATGTTACCAGCCTCACTCTGGTCATGTGCTGAGTCAGAGGAGGTGGCAGCCTCACTAGATCTTCTAAGCTCCTTGTCTACACCAGGAGATAGAATTGGGAAACCCCTGTGCTGTGGGTTCTCAGGTGCACTGTGTTCCTCCCCCTCAATTGTAGAGGTATTCCCAGTAATAAGTGGTTTCTGGGGAGGGGGTGAGGAGTGCAATTGAGTCAGCACTTGAGCAACTATTAAAGTTGGGCTGTGAGGGGCGGTTGTTTGGGGTACAGGGGTAGAAGCAGTGTGCACCTGGGGTGGATGGTGCTCTTCAATGGCAATCTCCTCAAGTGAGGAAGATCCCAGATAAGTAGGTGCCCCTTGGGTTGCTGCAGGCTCCTGTTGAGAGGAAGCCTGAGCGGCTGTGGCTGGAGGAGTCATGGTATCCACTAGGGGGTTTGGACTAGTGGATATATCCTGCGTTTGTTGTGCAGGAGCATCCTCAGGGGACTCAATTCCCTGAGTAGCCTTTTTGGGTTTCTTTTTGGTGGGTTTGGTGGGGACATTGGATTTGGAGGTGGTGGCTGTGGGTTCCAGCTGCGTGGGTTTTCGCAGCTTGGCAGCCAGTTTGAGTGTCCGGTCAGAGTTGTGCCGGGAGTATACTTCTGGCAGAACAGCCGTAGCAGGGACTCCCAAGCCAACAAGTCCCTCAGCATTAAGCTGGTCTATAATAATGGCCATTATGAACCGTGGATAGAGTATCCAACGGTTGGCAGTTAGTTTTTGAGCCATATCTTTGAGCTCTGAAAATATTAATTCTGAAAAATTCAGTGGTTGTTGCTCAAGGATAGAATACAATACCTGCTGCCATTTGGTGGACATTTGATCCCAAGACGATGTCTTAGGGGCCAAACATACATTGACCATATGAAAGATCAGGCGCTCAGCGTCATTAAAATGTTTCTTCATGATGGTGGTGGCACTGAGATCACCTTGATATCCATGCTGAGCAAATGATAGATCTAGGTGCCCTTCGGATATCCAGCAGGAGAGGTAGCATCACTCAGTTGAAGAATTTTACGGATTGTTGCAGGAGTAATCACTACTTCTTTGTTGTTGACGACTGACCGGAGGGATTGTGTGTGGCTCTCCTCAGTTGTAACAGTAATGTTCATCCAAAATTGGTTCAAGGATTCGGCATGTAAAACGGGGTTCAGAAGGAATGCCTTGTTGTATGGGGACTGAACCATAAGATCGATAGCAGTATCGAACTTAGTCCAGATCGGCGATTTTGTGAGGTAGGCAACACAGTTGTGTCGCGGTTTAATTTGCATAGACGCCATGGAAGTGTTTTGGAGAGGAACGTTAGGTTTGAAGAAGATGAGGCATGGAGAGCTCAGGTTAAGGGTATTTATAGGGTACGGGTGAGGAAACGACTGAAGGATGTGGTGTTAGTCATCAGTTGTTTTAAACGACCGTTGACATGGTATTATCCTTTCAGACGTTGAAACAGCTGAAGTCGCGGTGTTAGGCATCAGTAGTTTAGAAAACTACTGAAGACCGTGGTTTTGACTTCAGGTGATTGAAACAACTGAGGACATGGTGTTTGTCATCAGTAGTTATGAAACTACTGAAGACAGTGGTTTTGTCATCAGCTGTTGTAAACAACTGAAGATTTGGTATTGGTCATCAGTAGTTATAAAACTGCTGAAGACGTGGTTTTGCTTCAGTTGTTTAAAATGAAACAGCAGTGGTACAAACGACTGAGGAGAAAGTTCTCTTCAGCTGTTTTCGTCAATTCTTAGCTTTTCAGCTGTTTCAAACTGTCCTCAACACATTCATCAGTCTTTATGGCTGATTTCAGTTGTTTCATAGGACATCAGTACTTATCTGTTTTTACTGATTTCAGTAGTTATGACTACATCAGTAGTTGTAACTACTTCAGTAGTTTAGAGCAGATGAAGTACTTCAGTACTTGTGAGAACTTTTAGCCTTCAGTAGTTATAAAAAAGTACTGAGGTTAAAAGATCTCATCAGTACTTATATGTGACAGGCACTCATGATCATCAATATGAATTACTGAGATCATCAGTAGTTGTCACCTATTCTAGCTGCAGCATACCAAGCCTTAACACCAGGTTTTGGAAAGTTGAACTATCCAAAGGCTTAGTAAAAATGTCTGCAAGCTCATCAGCACTAGGCACAAACTTAGGATCAATCAGACCTTTTTCAAAACAATCCCTTATAAAATGATGTCTGATCTCTATATGTTTGGTCCTAGAGTGCTGGACTGGATTTTTGACAATGCAAAGAGCTGAAGCACTATCCATTAACAATGGAGTCTTAGTCTCTGTAATGCCATAATCCAAAAGTTGGTTTTGAAGCCAGAGTACCTGAGATGTACAGCTTGCAGCAGCAATGTACTCAGCTTCCGCAGTGGATGTAGCAACTGAGGTCTGTTTCTTGCTCTGCCAAGAAATCAAGCAGTTGCCTAGGAATTGACATCCACCAGAAGTTGATTTCCTGGTCAACTTACACCCTGCATAGTCACTGTCAGAAAAAGCAACTAATTTACCAGAATGTCTGGTAGGATACCATAAACCTAGAGATGGAGTGCCTTGCAGATATCTAAAGATCCTCTTGACTGCAATCAGATGAGACTCTTTAGGTGCAGCCTGAAATCTAGCACAAACACATGTAGCAAACATAATATCTGGTCTAGAAGCTGTTAAATACATCAAGGACCCAATCATACATCTGTAAAGTGTTTCATCAACCACTTTACCTTTCTGATCTGAATCCAGTTGTGTGGTGCTGCTCATGGGAGTAGAACAGGGCTTACAGTTTTGTAAATCAAACTTTTGCAAAAGATCTTTTGTATATTTGGATTGATGAATAAAATTCCATCATCCTTTTGTTTGATTTGCAACCCCAGAAAGAACTGTAATTCTCCCATGGCACTCATTTCAAACTTCTGTTGCATCAACTTTGTAAAGGCATCACACAACTTTGGATCAGAGGATGCAAAAATGATATCATCTACATAATTTGAACAAGTAGATTATGCTGCCCAGCTTTCTTAATAATAAAGTCTTGTCTATGGAGCCTCTAGTGAAATTGTTTTCCAGAAGAAAGTTTGATAATGTCTCATACCAGGCTCTGGGAGCTTGTTTTAACCCATAAAGAGCTTTATCAAGCTTATACACCCAATTAGGATGTTTGTTGTCCTCAAAGCCTGGAGGTTGACATACATAAACCTCTTCTTTAACTTTTCCATACAAAAATGCACTTTTGACATCCATTTGAAAGACTTTAAGTTTTGATAAGCAGCAAGCTAAAAACAATCGAATTGCTTCCAGTCTGGCTACAGGGGCAAAGGTTTCATCATAATCAATACCTTCTTCTTGTGCAAACCCCTGAACAACCAGTCTGGCCTTGTTCTTAACAATAAGCCCATTTTCATCAGTTTTGTTCCTAAACACCCATTTAGTGCCTATTGCACACTTACCTGGAGGTAGAGGAACCAGTTCCCACACTTGCTGTTTCTTGAACTGAAGAAGCTCAAGCTGCATGGCATCAACCCATCCATTGTCCTTTAAAGCAATGTGATAATTCTTTGGCTCTTGCTGACTGATGAAGAGAGCATAGAAGCAGAAATTTGACAATTGACTTCTTGTTGATACACCAGCAGTGATATCACCAATGATTTGAGACATGGGGTGATTCTTCAGATCTTGATACACAATGAGATCTGTGCAAGTGTTTGTAGCCGGTTCGCAGCAGCAACAGATGGTGATGGTGAATCAGTTCCTTGAAACCAATCAGTGGATGGTAATTCAAAGGAAGTTGAATTCGAAGAAATCTCATCAGCATTAGTTGTGGATGGTGCTACTGGCGCTACAGGACATCAGGTCTAGTTGAATCAGGCAGCTGATCACTAAACCTGAAGAGGTGAGTACTGCAATCATCATCATCATCAGCAGTACCACCAGGTGGTGAACTGTTGACAGGAGCAACAGCAGGAGTTTGATAAGGAACATATTGCAGTATGTCCAGATCAAATAACTCCACAGGACTTTGTGGAATCTTGTCCTTTGGAGATTCATTAAACTTAACATGTAGAGTTTCTTCAACCATCTTTGTTCTGCAGTTGAAGACTCTGTATGCCTTGCAAGTAGATGAATAACCAACAAAGTATCCTGCATCCACCTTAGGATCAAATTTGTGGAGTTGATCCTTTGTGTTGAGAATAAAACAGGGACACCCAAATACTTTGAAAAATGAAATCAGTGGAGCCAATGATGGAGAACTTCATATGGAGTCTTCATCAACCTCTGATTTACTAAAACTCTATTTTGCACATAACAAGCTGTGTTGACAGCTTCGCCCCAAAAGGTCAATGGCAAACCTGAGTCAGCCAGCATGGACCTTGCAGCTTCAATGAGGGTCCTGTTCTTTCTCTCCACTACTCCATTTTGTTCCGGAGTCCTTGGAATGCTGAACTGCCTTTTGATTCCCTTTGAGAGATAGAAGTCATCAAGTGTATGATTTCTGAACTCAGTTCCATTTGTTGACTGTTGCCAGGAAAAGTCACAAAGGGTGCAGTAGAGTGATCCAGTTGATCTACACTCTCTTGCAAAGTGTCCAAGCCGTTGGCATTTGTGACACCTCAACTTGCTCTTGTCAAAACCAACTTTGGTTTTGCCAGAGAGTCCTGGGAATTTTCTTCCAGTTCTTTTGTAGAACTTCTGAGATCTGATATTTATCAAGGCCATTTGGCTCAAAATATCCATCTCTTCTAAGTCATCATCAGCAATCCCCTTGAGATCATCCATAATGAAGCATAAATTGTCATTATTACCACCAGTAAACTGACCATCAACACTTACAAATGCAGAATTAGAAGTGCTCGAAGAGAAATTAATATGCTCATCATACTGGCATTCAGATGCAGCATATTCTGACTCATGACCCACCAAGGCAGTGTTGCCTTGAATAAAGTCTTCAGTGAGCTTTCCAGATGAAGACAGCTTTCTCTTCTGTTCTATCTCTCTCTCAAAAGTGAGCAATTTCCCATGGAGTTGGGTGAGAGATAGTTTGTCCAAACTTGCACTGGAGCGTAGGACAATAGTATATGTGTCCCATCTCTCAGGCAGTGATCTGAGAAATCTGTTATTCATCTGAATATTGGTGTATTCAAGTTTGACCATTTTTAGTTCAGAGATCAAACAAGAAAACCGCTCATAGTTGAGTCAGTGTCTCCCCTTTCTATGAGAGAATGTCTCATATTGTTGGGCAAGAATTTCTCTATTATTTGCCAAGACCTCATCAGTTCCTCCAAATTGTTCTTTCAAAGCGATCCAGAGGTCATGAGCAGTTTCATGATGCATTAGCCCAGAATAGATTTCATTGGGCAAAGCCATGGCCAGAATTCCATGGGCTTTTGCATCAATCTCAAGCAACTTTTTATCCTCGTCTGAGTATTGCTCCCTCCTCTTCGGAACCATTTGATTGGTTTCCGGGTTATTCACCATAGGCTTGTGTGGACCATGTACCACAGATGTCCAACACCCTGCGCTGTTAACAGACAGGTGATGGAGCATACGTCTTTGCCATATGTTATACTCATTCCTAACCAGCATAGGAGGCTTGGTTGAGGAACCAGTATTGTGAGGATCATTGGAGGGAGTGGTCATTTTTCAGTTCAAAAACAGTTTAGTTCAGGTTTTAAAAAGTTTTAGACAAACCACAACAAACTCAATGAGAACCAAGAATAAGATCTCAGGATGAATGAGCAGAAATACAGAAAAATTCAATCTCTATAACCGTTTCTTGCAAAAACAAAAGCTAATTCAATCAAACTTGGATCTTGAATAGCAGTTTCAATGATCAATTATTAGATCGATCAATGATTAACCCGCTCTGATACCATTTGACAGGATCAGTGATCACAAGTTTGATGTATCAGAATATAAAGCAGCGGAATACACACACGAATTAGACAAATTGTAGCAAGCAAACAATATATGTAAGCGTTAAGATCGCATACGGTTATAGGGAGAGAATATGAATTTCTGATTTCTAGGAATGTTTATAGAAGTAGAATATTTCTAATCGAATCAATCAATCATTCCATTCAATTGCTCATATCGCTCAATGATTACAATAGGTTGTCACTCCTTATATAGAGTGCAACAGTCACTGCTGTTATCACGGAAAGTGACAACTGGCAGATCCAATACAGAAATAACTAAATCTTAACAAACTACTGAAATGTTCACAACTACTGAGAACATATCAGCAGGTTAAGTACAAAATATAAAACTACTGAAACTACAACGGCTGAAGAACAAGCTCTTCAGTCGTTTTACAAAACTACTGAAACATAAAACATAAAACT
This sequence comes from Flaveria trinervia, assembly GCA_025506515.1. Classification (NCBI taxonomy): domain Eukaryota; kingdom Viridiplantae; phylum Streptophyta; class Magnoliopsida; order Asterales; family Asteraceae; genus Flaveria; species Flaveria trinervia. Next base: position 75,512,555 of record CM046448.1, read on the forward strand.
ACTGATATCTCAACTACTGAAGAAGTACTCTTCAGCAGTTGTGACAAACTACTGAGGCTTCAGTACTTGATCTTTAGACTTTGACCTTCAGGCGTTTCATCAGCTGATGACTTCAGTAGATATCATCAGCTGATGTCTTCAGTCTTTGTCTTCAGACTTTGTACATCAGTTGTTGATCTTCAGCACTTGTGAACTCTTCAGCTGTTGTTCTTCAGTACTTTGGTCTTTCAGCTTCAGCACTTGTGTTCTTCAGCTGTTGTCTTCAGCACTTTGGTTCTTCAGCAGTTGTCTTCAGCACTTGATCTTCAGCTGTTGAAGTCTTCAGCACTTGTCAAACTACTGATGAGGCTTTCAGCAGTTGTTGTGATACCGTGTGGGACTTAGAGATTTTCTGATCTTGGCTCATTGGTTCTTTTGGTCCAACAAAACCCACTAAAAGGAAGACAAAAAAGGCTACTCAGGGAAATGAGTCCCCTGAGGATGCCCCTGCACCACAAAAGCAGGCTATATCCACTGGTTATAACACCCTAGTGGATACAAGGACTTCCCCAGCCACAGCCGCTCAGGATTCCTCATGAAAGGAGCCTGCAGCAACGAAAGAAGGGGTACCCACTAATCTGGGATCTTCCTCATTTGAGGAGATTGCCATTGAAGAGCACCATTCTCCCCAGGTGCATACTGCTTTTACCCCATCTCCCCTGCAACCGCCCCACAAAGTCCTACTCTCATTATTGCAAACGTGCTGACTCAGCTGCATGCCTCTCCTCCTCCCTAACAAACACCAACAATAGGGAAAACCACAGCAATTGAGGAAGAGGATCAACATGCTTCTGACAGCCCACAGCACAAGGGTTTAACTGTTCTATCTCCTGGTGTGGATATGGAGACCAGAACATCTGGTGCGGCTGCCACCTCTTCTGAATCAACACATGATCAGACTGAGGCTAGTAACATAGCTCAGGCCTCACCAGAGGAAACAGCTGATGAGGGACATTGTCCTGAGGCTGGAAGTCCCCAGTCCCAAGAAAAAGGGGCACATGCTAAAACTGGTCTACACCCAGTGCATGTACATCCTGCTACAAGCAGGAGGTCAGGTGATTCAGCATCTGCTGATGATGAACTGGGCTTCTTTTATGATGTTCTGGCCCAGAACACAATTCTTGAGGAAGAAGTTAGTAGACTACAAAGACTACTTGATCAATTCTCTCACACAGCAAGTCCATCTGCCACCCACATAAACCCATAGATGGCACCTTCACCGGAAGGTCTCCCATACACTCAGCCACTCAAAACTTCCGAGCCACCAGCTTCTATTTCTAGCACTGCTTCTCAGGGAGAGAACCTCTCTGAGCAAACAGCTGCTATCTTTCAGCAATCCCTACCTCTCATCACCCCAATAATCAAAGACATTGTGATCAAAACCATGGATGAGAGGCTTCCCTCAATCATACAACCCCTGGTGGAGGAGATTATGAGCACAAGGCTTTCTGCTACTCAACCCCTTGCAACCAATGCAACCAAAAAGGGGGAGAGTCAGTCAGTGAAAGCAAAGAGGAAGAGCATAGAGGAGAAGAAAGATAAGGAGACTGAGAAGGAAGAGGAGTTTGTGAAGGGAGCTGACATTGATCAAGTGGGTGAAAGTCACAAAGACTTTCATGTCACATATAAGAAGAGGAAGGTTGAAGGAAAAGAAAAAGAACTCGAACTCGATAAGATGATCAAAATGGCAGATGCTGCACACAGTAAGTCAATGGACTCCATTATTGATTAACTGTATAGACAGGGGTTCGATACTGCACAGCTTAACTCAGAGATTAGGAGACTTGAAGTTGAAGAAATTAACTCAAGATGGGCAAGTTATGATGCATTGGAAAGAGAAAGACTCGAGATCATGATCAGATTCATTGCAAAATACCTTGGGAGATCATTGATCGAGATTAAGTCATGGACCAGGGACAGTATCTGGCAATAACCACCAAGATCTGTTCGTCTGAAGCATACACTAAGGGATTGGTGATTGAAGCACTAAATGAGGCAGGTGCTGGGAACAGAAAGGAACTAGCAAAACACTCAAAAGCCTCACTCACTACAAGAATGCTAGAACAACCTGCGAAACCTCCCACTTCAAAATCACCACTACCACAACCCACTAAACCAACTCCTTTACCCTCAAAACCAACAGCCGATGATGCACCCAAGAAGAAGAAGAGAAGGGTGTTGAGGTTAGAAGAAGAAGAAGAAGATGATGATGATGAGAAGAAGATAGGCTGCCTCTTTCTGCAGTCCTAACTTTGCCTAAAGCCAAACCTATGCCCATCACTCCCACCTCACAGATGGAAGCTGTGAGAATAAAGATAGAAGAAGAACAACAGCAAAAGCTTCATGATGATGAGATGCTAAAAAGCATAGACAAAACTTATGCTACTTCTTCCTCAATAATTAGCATGAAGAAAGAAGCTCTGAGATTGTACACCCTTGCTAACACATTTCAATATCAAAAGGAAAAGGTGAGAATATGGCCTGATCCTAGGGTGGCTCACAGAATTGTGAAGAAAGACATTCCTTCGAGATACAAGGGCCAAGTAAAAAGGATCGTAGATGAAGAGATCACAGTGGTCCTTGTAGTATCACCCTGGGAAATTGTAGAAGATTTCAAGAAGGCCTATGAAACTAAACAGCCACCCCAAAAGATGTTAGAGAACAGAGTGATTAAAAAGGGGTTAGTCTACAAGAGGCTTGAGAACTTCAAACAAAATGAGCTCAGTCTGTTACTTGAAGGACTCACCCAGATGAGTTTGCATACAGACAGATCATAACAGTTGAGCTCAAAAATGGCAAACAGGCTAAGTACATTTCAGAGCTGTATGGGCGTGAAGGATTGTTTGATGGTGGAGCTGAAAATCTTACCATGGAAGAACAAATTATGTTTCTCAGAGCATACACCAGAGAATCCTACAGGCTTATACATGGGAAGTAGATTTCATAGATAGGACCACAGCCCTGTGTCCAGTTCCCCAAAGTCAGGGCTCCTATCCATACTATGCCAACCAAATTTCAGAAATCTATTCCTAGGCCAGTGCTTAATTGGGTCATCTTCTTAGCTGATCAAGAAGGAAAAAGACCAATCCTACTGCCAACAATAAGTGGGACCTCAATAAAGTTAAGGTTTTGGCTGCATTGGTTCAGGGGGAGTTTGTTGGACCAAAAGAACCAATGAGCCGGATTAGAAAAACCTTAAGTCCCACAGACGTCACAACAACTGCTGAAGTCCATAACAGCTGAAGACAAAGTCTGAACACAAGTGCTGAAGACAAAGTCTAAACACAAGTGCTGAAGACAAAGTCTGAACACAAGTGCTGAAGACAAAGTCTGAACACAAGTGCTGAAGACAAAGTCTAAAGATAAGTGCTGAAGACAAAGTCTGAACACAAGTGCTGAAGACAAAGTCTGAAGACACAAGTGCTGAAGACAAAGTCTGAAGACACAAGTGCTGAAGACCAAGTATCAGACGTTGTCACAACAGCTGAAGAGGTCTTCTTCAGTAGTTGTGACGGTTTTCTTTCAGTAGTTTTATGTTTTTCTTTTCAGTAGTTTTGTAAAACGACTGAAGAACTTGTTCTTCAGTCGTTGTAGTTTCAGTAGTTTCGTATCAGTAGTTTTATGTTTTATACTTAGCACTCTGATATGTTCTCAGTAGTTGTGAACATTTCAGTAGTTTGTTAAGTTTTAGTTATTTTTGTAACAAATCTGCCAGATGTCACTATCCCGTGATATCAGCAGTGCTTGCACTCTATATAAGGAGTGTCAACCAATTGTAATCGTGAATGATTGAGCAGAAACGTTTTATATTATTGAAACATTCCTTTTCACAGAAATATATTCTCTTTACAACCGTATTTGTTCTTAATGCATACGAATATCAAATTCTTGCTATAATTTGTCTAATTCTTGTTCTATTCCGCTGCGTTACACTCTAATCCATCAAACTTGAGATCTCTGATCCTGTCAAACTCCATGACTTGCTTCATCACATTGGAGGTTATGATCACCTGGTAAGATTTTACCCGAATCGGCTTGGGTCTCTCTTTTCGACTAAGGGCGTCCGCCACCACGTTGGCTTTGCCCGGATGTTAATGGATCTCGCAATCATAAACATTTATAGGCTCCAACCATCATCTCTGCCTCATGTTCAGGTCCTTCTTCTCAAAGAAGTACTTTAGGCTCTTGTCGTTAGTGAATATGCTGCACTTCGTCCCGTAAAGGTAGTGCCTTCAAATTTTTAACGCAAAGACCACGGCTACTAGCTCCAAGTCATGAGTAGGATAAGTAACCTCATGAACCTTCAACTGTCGGGATGCATAGGCTATAACCTTCCCTCTCTGCATTAACACACACCCCACCCCTGAGTATGAAGCATCAGAATAAACCACCAGATCTTCACTTCCATCAGGTAATGACAGAACAGGAGCTTGGGTCAACCTCGCCTTCAATTCCACGAACGCCTTCTCTTGAGCTTGACCCCATAGAAACTTTACATCCTTCCGAGTCAACTTGGTTAGTGGAGAAGCGATCTTGGAGAAGTCTTGAATGAATCTTCTGTAGTAGCCCGCCAAACCCAAGAAGCTACGAATCTCGGATGGCGTCTTAGGAGACTTCCATTGCATCACCGCCTCTACCTTTGTCAGGTGCACTATAATCCCCTCGGGTTTCACCACGTGACCCAAGAACTGAACTTCGCGCAACTAAAATGCGAACTTGGAGAACTTGGCGTACATCTTCTCCTTCCTCAACGTCTCCAAAACCTCCCAAATATGACCGGCATGCTCTATCTCGATCTTCGAATAAATTAGGATATCATCAATAAGCATAATCACTGATTTATCTAACATCGGCCGACACACTCGATTCATCAGATCCATAAAAGCAGCTGGCGCATTAGTCAAACCAAAAGACATGACAAGAAACTCGTAATGACCATAACGCGTGCAAAAAGCTGTTTTAGGAACATCCTGCTCCTTCACCTTCAACTGATGGTAGCTCAATCGATAATCTATCCTTGAGAACCAACTAGCAGCTTGAAGTTGATCAAACAAATCATCAATTTTTGGTAAGGGGTATCGGTTCTTTATCGTCAACTTATTCAGCTCACGGTAGTCAATACACATCCTCATACTACCGTCTTTCGTCTTCACAAATAAAACCGGAGCACCCCAAGGAGAGATACTCGATCGAATGAACCCCTTGTCAAGCAGCTCTTGCAACTGTTCCATCAACTCTTTCATCTCAGTCGAAGCCAACCGATACGGTGCCTTGGCAACAGGTTGAGCACCCGGTATCAGATCAATTTGAAACTCGATCTCTCGGTCAGGTGGCACTCCTGGTAAGTCTTCTGGGAACACGTCTGGAAAGTCACACATAACAGGTACTTCAGATAGTTGTGGTGTTGGTGTATCCACGTCCTTTACATAGGCCAAATAGGGACTACATCCACGCCTCATGCACTTTCCCACCACTGCCATTGAAATTACTTTCGGGATTGTCATGACCCGATCCCCATAAACTGTTATTGAACCCCCATCAGGCGTTGTCAAATGAATCATCTTCTTGCGACACAGAATGTTCGCCTCGAAGTCCGCTAACCAATCTATCCCAAGAACAAAATCGAAACAACCTAAGGTCATCACGAAGGGTCTAACCGGAAATTTGTGGCATTCTAATTCCACGTCACAACCCTCTATCATCTCAGAAATCCTGGTAGACTTACCTATGGCAGTTTCTACATCAAAGGGCGCATCAACACTCCTACTACTAACAGGTAGTTTAGCATAGAAATTAGTAAAAATAAAACTTTTACTGGCACCAAAATCAAATAACACGGAGGCTTTGGTTTACTAGAAACATACCTGACACAACATCAGGGTCCATCCTAGCCTCCTCCTGCATCATCGTAAACGCTCTGGTGCTCGTCCTTGGTCCTTCTCCTCCAGTCTTCTTCACCCCAGAACCCTCAGCCCTCGGCTTCTTACAATCCCTACTCATGTGGCCCTCCATGCCATAGTTAAAGCACCAGACCGTACGACAGTCCTTTGCTATATGCCCCATCTTCCCACATTTGAAGCACAAGTTCGATCCCAGCCTACATTCCCCACTATGCTCCTTTTCACATCTACCACACTTCTTCGACCCTGCACCAGATGTGACCACACGGCGGTCGTCTACCCGTGCCTTCTTGTTACTCGTCGGGGCACCACTTCGACCAAACCTTTTCCCACTCCAATTCCATCCACCATCCCTTTCTTGCTACCTTCAGGCACCACCACTGTTCTCTCATCACACAATCTCCCTGCCAAATCTACCACCAACCTTAACGTGCTCGGCCGAGCGGCGATCATGTGCCTGCGAATATCTGTTGGCAAGCCCTGAATGTATCTCTTGATCTTTCACGACAAAGGCGTCACCTAATCCGGCACCAACCTTTCCATTTCGTTGAGTTTGTTGGTGTATTGTTGGTGTGTCATGGTTCCCGCTTCCAGCTGCAGGAATTCCCTTTCCACCTTATCCATTTCCCGATAAGGAAATAACTCCTCGATCACCAACTTTTTCAGCTCAGACCACCTCATCCTTCCGATAGCCCGACTACCCTCAGCTTGGACAATATTGTTCCACCAGCATAAAGTTAAGTCCATGAAAGAGTGGGTAGCAAACTTCACTTTTTGATCTTCCCAGCACTCGCTGATGTTCAGAACAGCTTCCATTTCTCTCACCCACCGGTGAGCAGCAGCAGCAGTGTTGTTACCATCAAAAGTAGGGGGCTTGCATTGTTGAAACGCCCCATAGTTACAGCCTCATGCTGCCTCCAGCGCAAGCTCTTCCTCTTCATCATCAGAGAGAACTGTTTCAGGCTCTAGTCGTTCCCGACCTCCCGTGGACCTGTTCCTCTCCTTTCTTTCTTCTTCTCGTACCGCCTTGATAACTCCGGTCACCACAGACGGTAAGATCGTCTGCATGACATGATAGACTTCTTCAACAATAGCCACCTTTACCAAGGCCCTCAGATTGGCACTCTCATCACTGCCCTCTGGATGAGGGGTCTTGGGTTCTTCATGAACCACCTTTTCCACTCTGGGTCTTCCCCTCTTGGGTCGCGATCAGCACCACGACCTCCACCACGTGAAGCTTTAAAAGATCTACCACCGGCCATCCTCACACACACTGAAAGATTCAAACACCAACACGGTCATTCAAGGAAACAGCTCAGTTTATGTCAAGTATAGTAAGTCCCTAATTACAGTGGCTAGTTGTGATTACCCACTTACTTTACTCTTCATACCCGAGCATTACCCGTCCTGACTACATCACTATGTAAATCTACAAGCAGCACATAAACCACATAACACGTGCACGTAATACAAATTAACATTAAAGAAAATACTTGATGGCACGCAGCTACTCAGATTGGCATCCCTTCCCTTTCCGTCCCATTTTCAGTTTAGGTTTATTTAAAAGAATTTAGCCATTCACTTAAACTTTGGCTCTGATACCAACTTGTAAGGCCCCATTCCTAGGACGCTTATAGCTTGTCAATCATGCACGTAACACATATATTTTCATCAAATTAAGGAAAAGCATTGCAGCAAAATCATCAAAATAGACATCTCATTTCATTCTAAAAGCTTTTGCAAAACAATACATCGTCATAAAGTTACAAACACATGTTGCATTACATCACAAAAGCATTATAAAAATGGATGCCATCCAAAAGAGCTGAGTAGCCGCCCCGTGCCATCCTCAGCAACATTACCTGCCAACTAGAAACACATAAAAGTCAGCATTGTTGAGTGAGTTCTAGTTTTATAATAAAACATACTTTACCTTTTGTTTAAAACCATTCTTTACTTCCATATGTGATCATGCACTATACATACACATAGATAATATCATTATTATCTTCATCATTCATTTATTATCTTCCATTCATTCATGCTTTCTTACTTTCGTTCATACGTTCATCATTACATCTTTTCATTCCATAAAAAACCATGAACTTTACCCTTCCGTCATGCATAAAGCTGGTACTGGGTCGAAGTCCATCATAGACATTCCATCATGGCGCATAGCAGCCTAGCCATAGTACCGAGGGTAAGTTCAGGTGTACCATTGTCATGTGCTATACCTACCGTCATGCATAAAGCTGATACTGGGCCGATGTCTATCATAGACCTTCCGTCATGGCGCACAGCAGCCTAGCCACAGTACCTAGGGTAAGCGATAAAGCTTCTATACAAATGGTCAATCACAAAGAAAGACCCCAATATGCATCCTTCTGGGGTAGCTAACCCACACACCGTTGGGCTAATACCCTACATTGGGGCGTGTCTTGACATACAAGGCATGCAAGACTTACATTAGTTTCCATCGTTCATTAATGCATGCATTCATTCATCATGTTCCTCTTTTCATTATCTTCCACTTTACGTTACATAATACTTTTATTTCATTCATTAACATACAACGTAAAGCCACGGGAAGACAATCATACAAAGCAAGGAACAACAACATAAACCTACAACATCACCCTACATGGCATCATCATACATACATAACATACATCATCATACATCATCATCATTCATAAACATACAACATCATACATCATACATACCATCATCATCGTCATATATAAACATCAATCATGCATCATCATCATGCCCATCAAAATGTCTGTGACCTCAAAAGTCAACTTATACGAACCTTCGGGAACCTTTCAAGTCAAATCTTACATCTACACATCTCCCTGAAAGTCAGAAGTTAAACTATGCTCTTTCAGGCGCACAAGCCCTACTTGGGCGTATGGACACCCTTCAGTCGCATGGCCTCCCAGACGACTGAACACTTAGGCGAATAAACATCACGTGAATGAATCCTATGTGAATGGACCTATGCAAATGGACCTATGCGGATGGACACTAATGCGGATGGACACTAATGCAGATGGGCACCTGGGCGAATGAACCCAATGCGGATGAGTACCTAGGCGTATGGACCCTTAGTCACATGACTCACATGCGAATGAACCTCGGTCGCACGACTCACATGCGTATGGACCTCAGTCGCATGGCATTCATGCGCATGGACTTCAGTCGTTTGCCTTTTGGCCATATGGCCTCCTGTCGCATGCCATTTGGTTGCATTGCCCTAGCTGATGCAGAATGCAGTTCATCCTGAACCTAATCTGCACTTTTCGGCCTCCAAACCCTCTCAAACCTATTCTAAGCCCAAATCAACCATCCTAAAACTTAGAAACACATACCACAACACCATTCAAGCACACACAAGCTTGAGAACCAACCCCGCTCGCATCACACATAAACACATACACACAGGTTCAACAAAACACTTCAAAAACGGGTTTTACTATGTGTTCCAGCCCCAAATCAGTTGAAAACATGTAAAAGAGGGGTCCTAGAACTCACACAAACAACACCGTCGAGTAGAGCTTCAATCTAACCAGCTACACCTCAACTTCGCGCTCGAATCCAAGAAACCCAAAGCTTTTTCCCCTTTTCTCCCTCTCTTCTCTCTATGGCTGAAATTTCTAAAGTGTGGGGGAGGAGAGTGGGCTGCTCTCCCCTCTAAATCCCCCACTCTTCCAAACCTTCTCCCGTTTTGGCAAGTTTGGTCCCTTGACTTTGGGCTTTATTTCTTTTCTTTCTCTTTTACTTCTTTCTTTGGTTTCATGGGAAATAACCGGGCGTTACATTGAACTAAACGATTGAGTTCAGTCGTGCGATTGAGCCTGCGGCTGAGTTCAGTTGTGCGATTGAGCTTGCGACTAAATTTAGTCTTATGCTTGGCCATGCGGTTGAGTCAGCCGTGCGACTGAGTCACCGAATGATTCGTTCGTGCGATTGAATCGTGCACCTGGCTCAATCATGTGACTGAGGTTCATTCGGAGTGTCCATTCGCATATTGTTATGTTCGACACTCCAACCTCGAATCTTGGTCAAAACTTTATATTAGACTTCGTGTTTAGACTCATTAGATTCGTAGGGACTCTAAATAGTATGAAATGTCCTTTAAATCAATGATTATGTCCATTTAAGTGGTCTATTTTGAAGAGTTATTCTTATTTCTTGATTTTAACTTAATCGGTCCTTAGGGTTTGATTAAACCAGTCATTAGGGTTGATTTCAGTCTCACAATACCTATAGATGAATGAGAAATCGGTTAGGATCAATAATCAACAAGTAATCACATTATGAGAAATTTTGGCATAGTATGTAGGTGTATGGACGAGTTTGAGAGCTTTGAGGGGTGGTGCGGAATGCGACCGACTAACCCCTTATTTATACTATTTTTAAGTTCAGTCGTGTGATTGGACCATACGCATGCTTCAATCATGCGACTGGGGTTCAGTCGTGCAACTGGCTTAGACTTCATCATCCAGTCGTGCGATTGGTTCATCCTTTGTGGTCCAATCACATGGTTACTCCATACTCATGGTCCAATCATACGATTGGCTCATACATATGGTCCAATCGTGTGACTGGCTCATGATTTTAACCTCATACACTTTCAAACACTAAAACTTTTATCTCTTGATATATAACATTATGAACACTGATCATCTCAAATATGACCTTTTTAATTGAAAATCGTTTGATCACCTTAGACATGATCCTTTTAATTTAAAACCATTTGATCACCTTAGACGTGATCCTCTTAATCTAAATTCTATTGGTCATCTCAGATGTGATCACTTTTAGTGAGTGATTCACAGATTAAAAATCTAGTTGTATAGTCCGACTTTTACATAACAAAAGACTAGAAAAACAGAAAAACAACTTGAAATTTAAACAAAACAGACATATTTTTGTGTTTTTATTTTGAGATGGATCGAAACCTTTTAGAAAACTTCTAACAAATTTTACTTCCTGGACAAAAGAGCTTCAAGTTAATTTAATCATTTCTGGAGAGATTTATTATGGAATCATACAAGTATATCATAATTATTTGGGACATTTTAACAAAACATTTTGATGCTAGATTCTTGTTTTGACCGAGATTCAATAGCACTTTCAGGAAATCATACTAGAGCTATAAGATGCACACAATGATTTTGATTGTCAAGAGTTGTAGCCACGATGATTGTCAGTATATTTGTCCACCTAAATCCATACATAGATTTTTGACTCACATTGGTGATGAGATTAGGTTTGATTATTTCAACAAGCATTTGTGGATCCCATGCTTATATGGTAATCAACATTCCTCATGAGATTTTTGAGCGGTCTGCGGGTATATTTCAAGAATAAACTATTCTAAGAGCTTTCAAATAGATGCCAAGCCTCAGGTCAGTGCCATCGCACAGCAGAGAGGCGCAAACAACAATAAATTTTGAATATCTAGGTTATGCTTATCCTCAAGCAAGTGCCACCGTACAGCAGAGAGGCACACAACCTATCTTCTTGTTAGAGAATTTATTTTTCTTTTGCACATAATGCACCAACAATGTTATTCATTATCTTAATTTCATTTAGCAATTTTTCTTGTGCTTTGCTCAATTTTATCGTCATCTGCACACATTTGTGGCATTTATTTTGCTCGTCACCCCTTATTGAAAATGCATTGATTGTGTTAACCAGGGATAAGATTGGAACCCACAACAAGTTGAACAACTTATTTTGAACTTAATTCACCAAAGAAGTCTACTCATCTATTGTGTTGAATCTACCGACACATCATATGATGAACTAGCAATCTCTAGGTCTACTTTCTCTATGTTACCTCGGTAGCAGACTAGTTTTACTATCATTATTCCTTTTGTTGTACTTAGACTCCTCAAACTTGTACTTTGAACTTAGCATCTTAATCATTCAAATCTTTTTGAAGTCTCAAACAATTTGTTCCCTGTGTACTATTATTTTCCATAAACGTTGAATCAAAATGACAGATTTGATTTTATTTCTTTTAGCTAAGCTGCCCTCCTCCCTCTTTTTCTTTAAGTAATTAAATACTGCAACAATTAAATACTAACCTAAACTATTCTCCCCCTAAAATTATAAAACCAAAAATCTTTTTGTGTTTTTAGATTTTAATAGATAGGAAAAGAAAATAAAAGAAAATAAATAAGAAACTAAGAAAACTTGTCGGACTTAAGAACTTTCTTCTTCTAGAATCACATCACTTTTCTTTTCATGCCATTAACCTCTAAAAGATATAAAACCTAGGTTTGTTAAATGCTTTTGTGTAGAGGTCGGCGCGTTGGAAATCAGTATTAATTTTAACAACGTCGATTAAGTGCTTTTCAAAATAGTCACGTATAAAGTGATATTTAATACTGATGTGTTTTGTTTTAGGGTGTTGGACCGGATTTTTGGTGACAACAATTGCAGCAGAAATATCAACAAAAATAGGAGTGTTAGAAAATTGCATACCGTAGTCGTGCATTTGCTGTTGAATCCAAATGATTTGTGAACAGCAACTTCTAGCAGCAACATATTCAGCTTCATATGTTGACAGAGCAACTGATGTCAGCTTCTTACATTGCCAGGTGACTAACCGTCTACCAAAGAACTGACAACCCGTTGATGTTGACTTGTAATTCATATTGCAACCACCATAGTCTGAGTCACTATACTCTGTAATCTCAAAGTCTTCATCATGAGGATACCACAACCCGAGTGTTGGAGTACCCTTCGAATAACGAAAAATCCGTTTAACTTCAATGAGATGATTTACTTTTGGTTTTGCCTGATATCTTGAACAAAGACATGTGGCGTACATAATATTAGGACGAGAGGCCATGAGATACATTAGGGATCCAATCATTCCTCTGTTCATGGTAGCATCAACCAGATCACCATTTTCGTCACGTGCCACGTCATGGTTCGTGGCAAGTGGAGTTCCAGCAGCCGAAGCATTCTCCATGTCAAACTAACTGGGGATATCACCTACATATTTGGACTGATGTGGGAAGATTCCTTTTGGTGTCTGATCCACTTGTAACCCAAAGAAGAACTTTATCTCCCCCATGGGACTCATCTCAAACTCTGCCTTCATTACAGATTCGATCTCTTTACATAATTCTTCGTTTTTGAAGCCAAAGATTATGTCGTCCATATATATTTGTACCAGTAGTAAATCACCATCCTTTTCTTTGATGAATAACGTGCAGTTAATAACTCCTTTGCAAAAACCATGTTTCACTAGATGAGTTGAGAGTTTCTCGTATCATGCTCTAGGGTCTTGATAGAGCCCGTAGAGAGCCTTGTCCAGTTTGTAAACTCTATCCCGATGATACGGACCCTCAAATCCTTCAGGCTGACTGATGTAGACTGTCTCATAGATTTCACCATGAAGGAATGCACTTTTTACATCTAGTTGATAAATTTTAGTCTTCATGTAGGATGCATAGGCTAGAAAGATACGAATGGCTTCCATTCGTGCCATAGGTGCAAACACTTCATTGTAGTCAATGCCTTCAACTTGTCTTAACCCTTGAACCACAAGTCGAGCCTTATTTCTTATTATTATCCCTTGATCATTTTTCTTACACTTCAAGACCCATTTAGTGCCAATCACCTTAGAACCTTTTGGTCTGTCCATAAGGGTCCATACTCCTAGCTTCTTGAACTGTAGGAGTTCTTCTTGCATAGCACTAACCCATGCCTCATCGTATAAGGCTTCACTTACATTTTTTGGCTCGAACTGAGACATAAAACATCGATAAGCACCATCATAAAGATAGCCTTTTTCCATGACTGAGGCATAATCAACTGAGTATAGCTTGTGTCTGCACTCCCGATAGTACATACCCAATGATGTTATCCAGGGGATGATGAATGTTAATTCGGGATCCATGAGTGGTGGGAACAACTACCTCATTATACAGATTGTGAAACCCAGGTTTAGTAGCTGAAGCTGGTGGAGTATGAGGTTCTGAAGTGTTAGAGGCATCAGGGTGTGATGCATGTGTACTTTCATTGGTGGGAACCTGTTCCTCCTATTCCACATTTGTAGTCTCAACTGCTTCATCATCAGAAGAAGAATCACTTACTTCAAGATCTCCCCCTGAAGGACTAGAAGAATCGTCTAGTGGAACCGATGTTGTCGAGTCTTGTGGAGGAGTGTTCAGTACATCGTACATCATCCTCACAGACAGCTCATCATCAGTAGGAGAAGGCGGTTGATAGAAGGATTTAAAGAATCCATCATAGTTGAAGAAGATGGTCCTTTTCCAGCAGGGGGTGGTGTATCTTTGAATATTAACGTTGCACCATATTTCTACCTGACCCGTTGAGTTGTTATAAACTCTCTTGTCTGGTATGTGTATCCGAGAAAAATACCTTCTTCAGCCTTCTCACTAAACTTCACAGTCTTAGTTTTCTTTAGCAACATGCCCTGTGCACCAAACGGTTCTAGATACTCCAGGTTGGGTTTACGTCACTGGAGCGGTTCATAACATGTTTTCCCATGTCGTTTGACCACTAAGACGTGATTGAGTGTGTAACATGCATTAGCCACTGTCTCATTCCAGAAATGAATAGGTAGTTTAGAGTCTGGTAGCATTGTCCTCGCTATCTCTATCAAGCTGTGATTTTTCCTTTCAGCAAGGCCAATCATCTATGGAGTGTAGGCAAAGGTAAATTGATGTACAATTCCTCTCTCTCTCTCTACAGTATGCTTCCATCCACTGATTTTTGAAGTTTGTGTCGTTGTCTTAGCGAATCTACCTTACTTTCAGCTTGTAGAGTGACTCCAAAGTAGTTACTAGATGTTTAATAAGTCAAAACTCTCTGATTTAGCTTTCAAAAACATCAACCACGAGAATCTTGATTAATCGTCCATTACTACTAAACAGTATAGGTCTCCAGCAATACTCTTTATGCTGACAGGGCCAAACAGATCCATGTGTAGAAGCTGAAGATGAAGATCGATTGAATGAATTTTCTTTGCCTTGTGAGACTTCTTGGTTTGTTTCCCTTTCTTACATGCCATACAAAATTCCAAAAGTTGGAAGTTCTTGATAGTTACTCTGTTCACTAAATCATTCTAAATCAAAGGATTCACCTTCCTTGGATTAATGTGTCCTATTCTCCTATGCCAGGAGATTGAATCCCTCTTAGTTGCCTTTGACAAGAAGCATTGAACAGTGTGATCTATTGTGGAGGCTTTAGTTGATCCAAGACATACAAGTCGTTATATCTTGAAGCTAACATTAAAACTTTATCTTCCTCAATCCCATAGTCCTTCTTTAACATGTAGCACTTCTTGTTGCCAATACAACTTTAAATCCTTTATCACAGATGTAGGAGACTAAAATTAAGTTGTTCTATATTTGTTGAATGTAGTTGACCTTGTCAAACTTCACTTTCTCGTTTCCCACTTCGCCTTGAGCGGTGATGTAACCTTCTTTGTTCCCAACAAATGAAACATGTCCCCCTTTAATTTGTTTGACGTTCAAATGGAGGGATGAGTTCCTTGTCATGTGCCTGGATGGCCCACTATCGATAATCTAGGTATTAGTGATACTGCTGTAGCGGACACCCTACACAGTCAAAGAAACTTATTAGTTCATATTTGGGACCCAAGCCTTAACTAGCTTGGGTGACCTAGAGGAATCATATAAAATAAATTCAACTCATTATCCTTTAGAGGATGAGGGCATATCTTTCTTCTTCTTTTCCTCACTATCAGACACTATACTTGATTTTTCTTTCCATAAGCCAGTTTTGTGTAAAGCCTATTTGTGATAAACAGACGACTGGCTTATAGTTTGAACTTTAGGTTCACTAATACTCTTAGGTGGAGTATTAGATCTCTTTTTAGAAAGACTTGGTTTTTCATCATTAAGTTCAATTTTCTTTTTGGGCGTCTGATAATAAGGACAATTAGAAGAGATATGTTCTCGTTTTTTGCAACTGTAGCAAGATCTCGCTTCTACAGATTTAAGAAAACTTTTATGTGATGTTGAATTTGGGAAAGGTGTGAGATGAGTCTGGTTGGGTTTTATCACTTCTCTTTTAGATGTTTCAGCATTATTAACAAAATTAATTGTTTTAATGTTTTAAACATCTTTAACTTGCACTTTGGTTGGACTTTGATGATTAACACATTTTTGGTTAACTGGTTTAGTCATTTTGGGTTCTAAAATTGACGTTTGTAAAACTAACCATACATTAACCCTTTTTAATTTCATCATCCAACTTTTCTATAGGCATCTTTCCTTTTGATTTCAAAGTAGACTCCTTCTGTTTAGTGATAGAGTTCACAGGTTTACTTGTAGAATTGGGATCACTAACCAGAGGAATGGACACCACATGATCCTTTACGGGGTTGTTATTGATAGGTCTACATTTAGTATTCAAAAGGATATCATATGGTGGTGGAACTACTTTGTAACCCAACCCTTCCCCATTATTTCACTCTTTCACTAAGTTTTGAACTATGTGAGAAGAAGTAGCCCAACTGTGCAGTTTTTGTTTTAAAGAATTAACCTCGACTTCCAAAACTGCTTTTTCCTTGTTGGTTTCTTCTAAAGAATTTAAATAAAACTTTATATCATTTGATTGATTTAAGGCAACACCTCGGTTTCTCTTAGTTTTTTCCCTAAAAGTTCTATGTTTTCTTTAAAACTGCACTCATTTTGTTTTAATATATGATTAGCTTTAGTGTAGAGTTGTAAATCATTTACTAAGTTATCATTGTGTTCTAATAACCTAGCAAATTTCAAATCAATGCTTTGTCTAAATTTGTCACATTCATTACAAGCATGTTTTTCAAACAGTTGGTCTTTAGAACTTACCTATGAGGATCGGTTGAACCAGCCATCAAAGCAGAGTTAGATTCTTCGAAGGCTGGAGATTCTGAACTTGTTGCTCTGAGCTCTTCCTCAACCAAGTGATTTACCACGTTCACAGCTTCTTCAGTATCTAACGTCGCTTGCTCAGCTGTGATCTTACCTTCACTCGCAGATCCATCATCCAATGCCTCAACACAGGCAATGTTTGATTCACCCAGAGACACAAATCGGAAGGACCAGTCTTGCCCTTCATCACTTTGATCAGTCAAGGCCTTTGTCTCTTTGCTTGAAGATGTAGTTCCAATCACGTCTCTGTCTTGACGGTTGAAGGTCGGAAATGGATTTTCATTACCAGTTTTCTTGGGCTTTACACATTCACGTTTAAAGTGCCTCTTTTCACCATAGTTGAAGCAAGTGACTTTGGTCTTGTCAAAACCAAGGTTGTATCTTTAATGGCTACTAGGTTCTGCCTCGTCTTCTTGACAAACTTTTTAGCTCTTTTGACTGCACTTGCCAAGGCCCATATGATGTCCATTCTCTCTAGCTCATTCTTATCAACTTGCTCGTAATCTTCACCTGCAAGATGACAATTTCCAATCTTCCCGGTAACTAAACCATCATAGGATTGGCCAACAGCTGCTAGAAGATCCATATGCTCCTTTGCAACTTCCACTGTGATATTACCCAGATTCTCGGTCTTCAACTTAGCAGTATTGGCTTCAGGCACTATGTATTGGGTCCCTAATGAACCCGATGTTTCTATTCCTAAAGTAGTGGTTTGGGAAGGAGCAGATGAACTAGACACGAATGTTGTTTGTAATGGTGCTCCTAAAACAACTGGAGGCAGAACTGAGTTGTAAAGTGAAGGATTCTGAACATAGGGTCCTTTCTTTGACTTGTACTTCATCCGCAATTCCTCCTCCCTAACTTCAAGATGAACTCATTTATGTCTGATGTCACAAGAATGTCGTTCTGTCTCAAATTAGACACAAATGAATCCCATTTATCCGGAAACCCATCTGCAAAGCTTGAAACTTTATTTTCCATTGATGTGGTTACTCCATGAGTGTAAAGCTCACTCATTAGATGATAGAATCTGTCAATAATATCATCTAAGCTCTCATTCCTTATCAAAGAGAAATTATCGAACTCCTTCTTGAGAGCCTTAGCCTTCAGTGACTTTAACGTTGTATTTCCATCATATCTCTTCTCTAATGCCTCCCATAGCCTTTTGGCCTGCTTGTTCTCAGAAAATTGATGAAATATGTCTTTCGGTATTGACTGAGTCAACAAGGCATAAACTTTCTTCTCAGCATTGAAGAGTATCTTCTAAGCTTCACTCATTCCTCCCAAGGTTAACTTGACTCCATTTGCACTGACTAGTACAGCGTAACCAGTTTTAATGGATGTCCAAAGATTGGGATCAACTCCATTTAAATATATTTCAAACCGCTGTTTCCACTATGGATAATCATCTAATGTTATCAGCTTCAGTGGTTTATTATGATTACCAATCTCATTCTCTAAAAACAGAAGGTTCTTGATGCGAGAGTCCTTTCCGGCAAAAAAAGCAGCAAATTGATCTTCCATTACTATAAACTTGGTACTTTTGGAATATGACAGGTTCACTCATGCGAATGGGCTATGAGTATGGATCACTCGTGTGAATGAGCTATATGATTGAGTCACTCGTGCAAATGAATGATGTGAATGAATTCAATCATGCGATTGGATTTAGTCGTGCGTATGAACAAGACAATTGGAATCAAACGACTGGAGTTGTTTAGTCATGCGAATGAGGGATGCGACTGAGTTCAGTCGTGCGGATGGAGTATACGATTGGGTTCAATTGTGTGACTGAAAGCTGCTATTTTTGTAAAATCAAAGATTTTTACACTTTGACACAAAAACACGATTTTCCCAGAAACCCTAATTTGTCATATGATGAAAAATCACAACTTTTATGCAAGCAAACATCTAAAGCACCTTTAGAACCAATGTGGTGACTCTTTTGAATTAAAATGTGAGTTTTAACACCAAAACAAATCGAATCCATGCAAAATCAAGAGCCAAAGCTCTGATACCACTTGTCAGGACCGTGTACATACGGAATACTAATAGATTCTGCGTGAGACCAGATCAATAGTGCGGAATCCTATTTTATTGGCGATCTAATCAGTGAGAACGTTAACCCGATCGATAAGAATGAATTAAACTTTAAGAACGAGTAAGAATCGATCAAGAACGAACTTTGAAGTTGGATTAGTTAACTTGGACGTTTTGGACGGCTAGGGTTTGTGAATATTTTCAAGTGTTTCGATAAATTAAAAAGTGTTTTCAGTTGTTATGTTTTTTCATGAATTAAGTGGTATTTATAGGTTTGTAGTTTCCATTCGTATAGCATGGTTCAGTCGTGCGACTGAATCATGCGACTGAGTCATACGCACGACTGAAGGTTCAGCAGTGTGACTGAGTCAATCTTATGTCTCAATCGTATGACTGATCCAGTCTCCTAGTTCAGTCGTGCGACTGGTCCATAAGCATGATATATTCATGCGTATGGTACATAAGTATGGTCCATTAGCATGAATACTCACCCGACTAGGTTGAACACATTACTTAACCATTATTGACTAAGAACCATGCACAACAACCTCAAACCTATATAATAAGTTCATACACAATAATAATATGAAATAATTAAACATTAATAAACATCAACCACATGTTATATTTCATTCAACCATTACATTACACATTTGTAACACATGAAATACTTTTACATTTCAGCACATAAACTAGGAACATCATGTATCTACAGAGATCACTTATTTAATGCTTGAAAAATTGCAAAACATAACTTGTTCGTGTTTGTTTTGTAACACCCGGTTATTTATAAAAGACAAAGAAAGAAAGAATAAAGTGAAGAATAAGAAGGAAAAGGAATAAAGCTCAAGTGGAGGGACCAATTGTGTTAAAAAGACAAAATGTTTGAAAAAGTGGGTGTAAAATGTGATGGCCTCCCATCACCTCCTACACACCTTTTCATTCGGTATTTTGAGAGAGAAAGAAAGAAAGCAAAGCAGAAAGTTTTGGTTCTTGAAGAACAGGAAGAATAAGTTCGAAGTCAAGGTAAGAATTCGTGGTTTTTGAGTGTTCTTGACTAGTTTTATCCTCGGATTTATGCTCATGTGTGTTGTATGTGTTCGGTTGCATGTTTTAGTGGGTTTCTAGGTGGTTGAACTCAATTGCAAATGAGTTTGGAAGAAGCCATACTCAAGAGCTACAAAGGTGAGTTCTAGAACCCCTCTTTTACTGGTTTTTAACTGTTTTGGTGACTGGAAATGCATAAAAGTATGTTTTATAAAACTGGGTTTTATACCTGTATGTTTGATTGTGTGTATGATATGGGTATGGTGTGATTGGGGGCTATGTTCATGGTTGTTGATGTTATGGTTGTGTTTCTAAGACTTAGAATGTAAGATTTAAGCTTAGAACATGATAGACAAGGTTTTGGGGACTGAATCTGATGATATGTGTGTCCTAGGCTGCTCATTTGCCCAAACAGTAGTTCATACGCCTAAGTTTAGAAAACTGCTTAAGTGTTGGCAAATGCGGATGGAAAGAAATGCGGATGAGAAAGTCAATGCGGATAAGAAAGTTAGTGTGAGCAAATGCGGATGAGGAAATGCGGATGAGCATTGACAAATGCGGATGAGTAAAGTCAATGCGGATAAGAAAGTTTAAGTGTGAGCAAATGCAGATGAGGAAATGCGGATGAACATTGACAAATGCGGATGAGTAAAGTTAATGCGGATGAGAAAGTCTAAGTGTGAGCAAATGCAGAAAAAGAAATGCGGATGAACAAAAATGGAAATGCGGATGAACAAAAAGGGAAATGCAGATGAACACTTAAAATATTTTCTGACTTTTTGGGAAAAAAGTGTTAAGTAGGCCTTGACTTGCGAGGTTCCCGAGGGCTATGTAAGTTGACTTTTTGAGGTCATAGATGTTATGATGGGCATGTTATGATGTGTGATTGATGCTTATGCATGATGGTATGTATGATGCATTTTATGTATGTATGATGCCATGCATGATGATGTTGACTGTGTATGTTGATTTTCCTTATTATGTATGATTATTTTCCCTTAGCTTTACGTTGAATGTTAATGAATGAAATGAAAGTATTATATAACATAAAGTGGAACATAATGAAAAGAGGAACATGATGAATGAATGCATGCATTAATGAACGAAGGAAAGTAAAGTAAGTCTTGCAAGCCTTGTATGTGGGAACATGCCCAATGAAGGGTGTTAGTCCAATGGTGTGCGGGTTAGCTACCCCAGAAGGATGCACACCGGGGTCCGTCTTTATGGCCGACCATTTGTATAGAACCTTTGTCGCTTACCCTAGATACTGTGGCCAGGCTGCTGTGCGCCATGACGGAGGGTCTATGATAGACCTTGGCCCAATATCCGCTTTATGCATGACGGTGGGTATAGCACATGACAATGGTACGCCTGAATTTACCCTTAGGTATTATGGCCAGGCTGTTGTGCGCCATGACAGGGGGTCTATGATGGACCCCGGTCCAGTACCCGCTTTATGCATGATGGTGGGGTAAAGTTCATGGTTTTTGGTGGAATGAAAATAAGTAATGATGAACGTATGAATGAATGAAAGTAAGAAAGCATGAATGCATGGAAGTTAATGAATGAATGATGAAGATAATAATGATATCATCTATGTGTGCGTATGATGTGTGATCTTATGCAAAAGTAAAGAACGGTTTTAATGAAAGAAAAGTATGTTTTGTTATAAAACTAGAACTCACTCAGCAACACTGACTTTTTATGCATTTTCCCGTTGGCAGGTGAGCATTGCTGAGGATGGCGCGGGGCAGCTACTTGGCATTTTGGATGGCATTCTTTTGTTAATTTTTTTGCATTGTAATGCGAATGAACGTTGTTTTGAAATGAATGATTGTATTAACTTGCAAAAGCATTTTTTTATGAAATGAAAAGTTATTTTGATGTTCCGCTACGATGTTTTATGAAAGTTAAATGTAATTATATGTTTATGAGTAATGATTAGCCAGTTGTAAGCTTCCTGGGAACGAGGCCTTACATGTTTCAAAACACTTCAATTTATCATCTATAATGTCAAATGTCAAGTATAAGTATAACACATGAACGTTGTAATGTAAAAAAGGCAAAAGAAACAAAAACAAAAAAGACTAATATTATTAGTTTTAAAAAGGGACCTCACATTTTTTGACTCGTTTAACACCTCTAAAACCATTAAGATTGTACAAAGTGTAGCTGAATAAATAAGAACAAATGATCTTTGGAACCTCTAAGTAATCTGATGATTTCCAATACATTTTAATTAATTTTATTTTTAGATGCAGTTAAAAGAATATAAACCGATAATAGCCCTTGCAGAAGACATTCAAAGTCACGTATTTCTGAAAAAGAGGAATTTGTTATAATATCACAATAATTATAACAAGATTAGTGTTATAACCTTAAGAACTTTAGAGAGAATTGCAAGAGCAAGAAGAAGAGAAATGTATAACTTATGAAAGTGTATACAATAGGTGCATCTTCTCCTCTACATTGAGGTGGTATTTATACTACAAAGATCAATCATTTTGGTAGACAAGGTAAACTATTTTGGTAGATAAGTAGCATAGTAAACTTATCTACAAGTTTGACAAAGAGTTCATCCACTTGTCATGGTAATAATTCATAATACTCCCCCTTGGATGACACTTTTCAAACTTCAAGAGTTTAAGTACTGCCTTATTAAAAACCTTGCTAAAGAAAAACCCAGTGGGAAAAATCTTAGCTAAGGAAAAAAGAGTGCAACTTATAACTCCCCCCTCACATTGTTTTCTGTAGATCATCACATTACGTGTACATGCCGCATGCCAATATCATAAACATGTTTTCTAGAAGTTGTTTTAGGAAGTGCCTTTGTGAAAAGATCAGCTGAATTGTTACTAGATTTAACGTATCTCATTTCAAATTATTTATCTTTAATAAGATCTTGAGTGTATGAAAAGAATTTGGTGGTATATATTTTGTTCTATCGCTTTTGATGTACCCTTCTCTTATTTGTGAGACACAAGTTGTATTATCTTTATAGATTGGTGTTACATTTTCATCTTTCTCCAATCCACAAGAAGTTGATATAAGTTATGTCATAGATCTTAACTATACACATTCTCTTGAAGTTGCATGTAGTGCAATGACTTCAGCATAATTTGAGGATGCCGCAACGAGTGTTTTACATTGTCAGCATAGTAAACTTATCTACAAGTTTAAAAAAGAGTTCATCCACTTGCCATGGTAATAATTCATAATACTCCCCCTTGGATGACATTTTTCAAACTTCAAGAGTCAAAGTACTGCCTCACTAAAAACCTTGCTAAAGAAAAACCCAGTGGGAAAAACCTTAGCTAAAGAAAAAAAAGTGCATCTTACAACTCCCCCTCAAATTTTCTTCTATAGATCATCATGTTGCTTGTACATGCCGCATGCCAATATCATAAACATGTTTTCTAAAAGTTGTTTTAGGAAGTGCCTTTGTGAAAAGATCAGTTGAATTGTTACTAGATTGAACGTATCTCATTTCAACTTGTTTATC
Source organism: Flaveria trinervia (assembly GCA_025506515.1). NCBI lineage: Eukaryota > Viridiplantae > Streptophyta > Magnoliopsida > Asterales > Asteraceae > Flaveria > Flaveria trinervia. The sequence continues at coordinate 75,536,014 of CM046448.1, forward strand.
TTTAATAAGATCTTAAGTGTACGGAAAGAATCTTGGTGGCATATGTTTTGTTCGGTCACTTTTGACATACCCTTCTTTCATTTGTGAGACATCAGCTGCATTATCTTCATAGATTGTGTTGCATTTTAATCTTTCTTCAATCCACAAGAAGTTGATATAAGTTGTGTCATAGATCTTAACCATACACATTCTCTTGAAGCTTCATGTAGTGCAATGACTTCAGCATAATTTAATGATGTCATAACAAGTGTTTGTTTCTGATAATGCCATGAAATCATAGTTTCTCCATTTTTAAATACGTATCCATTTTGAGATTTTGCTTTATGGGGATCTGATAAATAACCTGCATCTGCATAACCAACCAACCCTTCTTTTGAATTATTAGGATAAAACAACCCTAAATCAATAGTACCTCGAAGATATCGAAAAATATGTTTAATCCTGTTCTAGTGCCTTTTAGTAGGAAGCGAACTAAATCTTACTAACAAATTAATTGCAAAAGAAATGTCAAGTTTGTATAATTAGTAAGATGCATAAGAGCTCCAATTGCACTGAGATATGGTATCTTTGGACCAAGGACCTTTTCATCATCTTCACAAGGACAGAATGGATCATTATCAACATTGAGTGATCTAACAACCATTGATGTGCTTCAAGGATTTGCTTTATCCATATTGAAATGATTTAAGAGTTTCTTAGTATAAGTTGACTGATACACAAGTATTCCATTATGCATATGCTCAATCTGCAAACTAAGACAATATTTGGTTTTTCCAAGGTCTTTCATTTCAAATTCTTTCTTTAAAAGAGCAATTGTTTCATTTATTTCATTTTGCGTCCCGATTATATTTAGATCATTAACATACACTGCTATGATAACATATCCTGATGTTGTTTTCTTAATGAATACGCATGGACAAATAAGATTACTTGTGTATCCTTTACTTGTCAAATAATCACTCAAGCGATTATACCACATCCTTCCAGATTGTTTTAGTCCATACAAATACCTTTTTAATTTGATAGAATACATTTCCTTAGGCTTTGAGCTTATGGCTTCAGGGAATTTAAAACTCAGGAATTTTCATATAGATGTCGCTATCTAGTGATCCATACAAGTAAGCTGTGACAACATCCATAAGACGCATCTCTAAATTTTTAGAGACTGCTAAATTGATTATCTAAAGGTTATTGTATCCATAACAGGGGAGTATGTTTCCTCATAATCAATCATGGCCTTTGTGAAAAACCCTGAGCTACAAGTCTAGCTTTATACCTTGTAACTTGATTTTGTTCATTTCGTTTTCGTACAAAAACCCATTATACCCTACCAGCTTTACGACCATCGGAGTAATAAAAATAGGTCCAAGGACCTTTCATTTGTTAAGTGAATATAATTCAGCTTGCATAGTTCCTTTCTACTTATCCCAATCATGTTTATTTTTATAGTCACTAACTGATTGTGGTTCAGGATCATCATCTCCACTCATGATGTCACTTGCTATGGAATATGAAAATATTTCATCAATACTTTCCATTTCATCTTGATTCCATAAGGTATGTGTGTGACCATAGTTAATTGATATTTCTTTGTTATTTTCATCCAAATTCTCCTCATGAGATGTTTTGGTCTTTAGCATTGCATCAAGATCATTCACTTTATGATCAACTTCCTTTTCATGAGTTTTTCTTTTTCGAGGATTTTTATCTTTGGAATCAATTGGTCTTCCTTGTTTCAAATGTTTTTGAGATTCATAAGCCATTGTGTTATCTATTTGCTTATTGGAATCTCAACTCGAGCTGGAGCATTAGCAGCTGGTATATGAGATTTAGTAACTTTGTTTGTATCAGTAAATGCATCAGGTAATTGATTTGCAATTTCTTGCAGGTGTATTATCTTTTGAACCTCCGTCTCATGTTGTTTAGTTACTGGATTAAGGAAAATACCATGAGACATCATTTTTTTCTTTTTTCTTTTCTCCCCCTAATGCCGGGAAAACTGGCTCGTTAAAATGACAATCAGCAAAACGTGTTGTAAATACATCACCCGTTAAATGTTCAAGATATCTTATGATGGAAGCTGATTCATATCCTTTGAGGACCCATTTTTATATGTTGTGGTTGTGCAATAGGGACATACATAGCATACCCAAAAATTCTAAGGTGTGAAATGTTTGGCTCATTTCCAGAAACAAGTTGTAATAGATAGTATTTAAGATTTGCACTTGGTCTCATACGTATTAGTGATCTAGCAAAAAGAATTGCATGACCCCAAATAGACATAGAGAGTTTTGTCCTCATTATTAATGGTCTAGCTATTAGTTGTAGACATTTGATTAACGACTCAGCTAAGCCATTTTGTGTGTGTATATGAGCAACAGGGTGTTCAACAATAAATCCCACAGACATGCAATAATCATTAAAGCATGTGATGTGAATTCACCTGCATTATCAGGTCTCACCCTTTTAATAATATAATCAGGAAAATGTGCTCGTAATTTGATAATTTGTGCAAGAAATTTTGCAAATGCTACACTACGAGTTGATAACAAAAAGATATGAGACCATCTACTTGATGCATCTATTGTTAGGGATCGTGTACTGGACGATGTACTAATTGATTAACGTGTAAACCGAATCAAATAGTGCAGAATCCTATTTGATTGGCGATCCAATCAGTGAGAACACACGTAGAAACAATTATGTATTGAATCTAACATCAAGAATCGATTAGGAATCGATCTGCAGCGTTCTATGAACTTGGAGTATGAACTTAGAGGTTCTGGACGTTAGATTCAATACATAATTGTTTCTACGTGCGTTCTCACTGATTGGATCGCCAATCAAATAGGATTCCGCACTATATGATTCGGTGTACACGTTAATCAGTTAGTACATCGTCCAGTACACGATCCCTAACAAGTGGTATCAGAGCCTTGGCTCTTGATTACGTGTTGATTCATCGTTTTTATACAAAAATTGTGCTTTTTCACTAAAAACGCAATCCTTTTGTGTCAAACGGAGTTTTAGACGTTTCCTGATCATAAAGTTTAGTTTTTTCGGCATACGGCGATTAGGGTTTCTGAAAATTTATGTTTTTACGGCCAATACACGTTTAATCTACGAATTATCAAACTTCAGCAGGCTCAGTCACACGATTGGCTCATCGCACGACTGTGTTCATTCGCTTTCTCCAACCGCATGATTGGACTCATTCGTACCCTCATTCATACGACTGAAAACCCTATTCGGACTGTTCAACTACATTAGTTCATTCGGACGACTGACTCGTCCGCATTCGTTCAGTTGCACGGTTGAACCATTCGCCTAGTTCAATCGCACGAATAAGACCAATTACATACCTTCATTCGAACACATAAACAGTTTGTTTAATAGTAAAGTTTAGTGAAATGGAGGACCAGTTTTCAGCGTACACAGCAAGTAGAGACACTCGTATTCAGAATCTACTGCTGTTGGAGAACGAAGTGGGAATTCATAATAAACCCCCGAAGCTTATCACGTTAGACGACTACCCACAATGGAAGCAACGTTTTGAAATCTACTTAAATGGAGTAGATACAAATTTGTGGGAGGCAATAGAGTCGGGGTACAACATGCCAGTAGGAGCTGACGGTGTCAAACTTACGTTAAGTGGCATGTCTTATGCACAAAAGGTGAAACACAACACGGAGAAGAAAGTCTACGCTTTGCTTACCCAGTCTATTCCGAAGGATATCTTCCATCAGTACTCGGAATACACTCAAGCAAAGAAACTATGGGATGCGTTGGAAAAGAGGTATGACGGAAATGCCTCACTCAAGGCCATTAAGGCCAAAGCTTTGAAGAAGGAGTTCGACAACTTCTCTTCAATGGGAAAGGAAAGCCTAGAGGACATGTTCGAAATATTCTACCACTTGATGAGTGAGATGCACACTCATGGAGTAATTATGTCGATGGAGGATAAGGTATCCAACTTTGCAGATGGATTACCAGAGAAATAGGCTTCTTTCGTTTCAAATCTCAGATAGAATGGGATGCTCTCGAAGTTAGATATAAATGACTTCATTCTGAAACTGAGAGAGGAGAAACTCAGGATGAAGTACAGAGCCCAAAAGGCCAACTACGATCAGAATCCTGCACTCTACAATGCGACTCCTCAGGCCAAGACATCTGGAGCACCACTGCAGACTGCTTTCATCTCAAGCTCAGTAGTTCCAGCACAAACTTCTACTTAAGGGTCCGAAACGTCAGGGTCGTTTGGCACCCAGTATATCATACCTGAAGCTAATGTAGCAAAATTGAAAACCGATAACTTCGGTAACATGACTGTTGAGGTGGCCAAAGAACACATGGACCTCTTAGCTGCTGTAGACCACTCCTATGATGGACTAATTGCTAGAAAGATAGGAAATTGCCACCTGGATGATGAGGTCTATGAACAGGTGGATGAGATGGAATTAGAACGGATGGATATAATGTGGGCCTTGGCAAGTGCTGTCCGACGACCTAAGAAGTTTGTCAAAAAGATCGGACAGAACTTGGTTGCAACCAAGGACACAACCTTTAGCTTCAACAAGTCAAAGGTAACCTGTTTTAACTGTGGTGAGAAGGGTCACTTCAAATGGGAGTGTGTGAAGCCAAAGAAGACTGGAAATGGCAATCCTTTCTCATCCTTTAATCGTCAGGACAAAGCCACGTCTAGTAGCTCTACTTCACCAAGCAAGGATCCTAAAGCCTTGACTGCTAACGAGCATGAAGGACAGGACTGGAGCTTCTGGTTCGTCTCACCGGGAGAGTCCAACATAGCTAGTGTGAAGGACATAGATGACGACTCCACTAGTGAGGGACATATAGCAGTAGAGCTCGTGATGTCCAACTCTGAAGATACTACACAAGTGGTCAACCACCTGCCTGAAGAAAAAAAATCTGCATCAACATCAGAATCACTTGAACCAGAGACAACAGATTCTGCACAAATGGTTAATCCTCTTCAACATCTCAGGTAAGTACTACTGACTAGCTATTTAATAATCATGCTTGTTTAGATTGCAATAAATTTAAGAAAGTATAGATCTGAAATTTGCTAAGTTACTAGATCATAATGATAGCTTAGTAAGGATCTGGAACTGTGCACTGAGGCAAATAGAGTATTAAAACAAAATGAGCATAGTTACAAGGAAAAGATAGAACTATTGAACAAACAGCTTAGGGAAACAGAAGTAGTTTCCTTTAAGCAAGAAAATGACATTAGGTACTATCTTAACTCCCTAGAGGAAACTAAGAAGCAGAAAGCAGTTTTAGAAGTAGAAGTCAACTCCTTAAAACAAAACTGCACAGTTGGACAAGCTCATCTCATATTGTCTAACACTTAGTGAGAGAAAGAAACAATAGGGAGGGATTGGGATACAAAGTGGTTCCACCACCACCTGAGACCTTGATGAACACCAAAAGTAAACCAATTAATAATAACCCCATCAAGGATCATGTGGTGTCCACTCCTCTTGTTAGTGACCCAGATTCCTGTTGGACCAAAAGAACCAATGAGCCAGATCAGAAAACCTCTAAGTCCCACATGGTATCACAACAACTGCTGAAAGACTCATCAGTAGTTTGACAAGTGCTGAAGACTTCAACAGCTGAAGATCAAGTGTTGAAGACCACAATAGCTGAAGAACCAAGTGCTGAAGTACAACAGCTGAAGAACACAAGTGCTGAAGTACAACATCTGAAGAACACAAGTGCTGAAGCACAACAGCTGAAGAACACAAGTGCTGAAGCTGAAAGACCAAAGTACTGAAGTACAACAGCTGAAGAGGTTACAAGTGCTGAAGATCAACAACTGATGTACAAAGTCTGAAGACAAAGACTGAAGACATCAGCTGATGATATCTACTGAAGTCATCAGCTGATGAAACGCCTGACGGTCAAAGTCTGAAGATCAAAGTACTGAAACATCAGTAGTTTGTCACAACAGCTGAAGAGTACTTCTTCAGTAGTTGTGATATCAGTAGTTTTATATTTTTATGTTTCAGTAGTTTTATGTTTCAGTAGTTTTGTAAAATGACTGAAGAGCTGTTCTTCAGTCGTTGTAGTTTCAGTAGTTTTATATTTTGTACTTAACACGCTGATATGTTCTCAGTAGTTGTGAACATTTCAGTAGTTTGTTAAGAATTAGTTATTTTTGTATTAGATCTGCCAGTTGTCACTTTCCGTGATAACAGCAGTGATTGTTGCACTCTATATAAGGAGTGACAACTTATTGTAACGATGATGAACGAGACGGAATGAATGAATGATTTGATTAGAAATATTCTACATCTATAAACATTCCTTGAAATCAGAAATATATATTCTCCCCCTATAACCGTATGCGCTCTTAATGCTTACAAATATCGATTGCTTGCTACAATTTGTCTAATTCTTGTTTGTATTCCGCTGCCTTGTATCCTAATACATCAAACTTGTGATCGCTGATCCTGTCAAATGGTATCAGAGCAGGTTAATCATTGATCGATCTAATAATTGATCATTGAAACTCCTGTCACCTCTAGTCATCATCATCAACAACAATCTCCGGCATATTTTGTTCCTCAGGGTCAAATGCCATATTCATACCCGTGTTATTACATGCCACAGCCAAATCAAGTTCAAGTTCCTATGGCACCACAACCTCATGCACTACCAGAACCTCAGCCTTCCCAATCTCATCAACAATCTCAACCTCAACAACACAGCTTCTTCACCCCAGGAGTTGTTGACTGGAGCAGTTTACCAGATGACTTGTCTGGTCATGATCAACTGTTCTCTGGTGCTGGTCAACATGGTGGTGACAGTCCTTTTGGGAATCTAGCTCTTATGGCTTTGGAGTCTGTTGATACTTCATTTTCTAATGCCTCTACACCTCAGGTATCACAGGTATCCTCTGAGGCAAAAGCCAAATTATGTTCTGAACAATGCATAGCAGCATTTGCTTCCATTAGAGAAGCAAATGTAGCTCTAATTAATAAGAACATTGAGCTAGAACAATCAATTTCCAAAAACAAAGCTGAGTTTGAGTTTGTGCTCAAAGATAAAAATGATGAGATTTATAAAAACTGAATTGCCAAATAATTGATGATAAGGCTAGAGAAGAGGTACTTCTAGAGAAGTACAAAGATCTCAAAGAAACCCTTGCAGTTACCCAGGTCGAGTGTGATAGATGGGTACAATCATGCAAAGGTTTTGAAATGCTTCTTAGTAAGCAATCTGCTTCAAATGTGAAGTTTGGAATTGGTTACAATCACATTGCTCCACCTACAGATTTTACCCCAAGAGCAGAGGTAGAGTCTGATGGTGAGAGTGATAACCAATCCATCACATCATGTGATCTACCTTCTGATACAGCACAATCAGAAGTAGCAGTCAGCATCAAGCCCTCTTTGAACCTATCAGCTGATGTTGATGGTTCAATGCTGACATTCACATGATTAATGAGTTGATCAACTCAGGAGTTAATCCTGAAGGTCCTGAAAGGACTAGAGTGCAGGATTTAACACCTGAAGTTCAAACTTCAACTGCTATCAGTACTGAAGAGAAGAAAACTGGAAGTAGAAAGAGTTTGAAGACTACTAAAGAGGTAGTCAAGAAAGCAACCAATGCTTCCAAAGCATTGAAGAACAAGTCTTCTGTTGCTTCACCTTCTTTAGTTGATGATCAACCTAAGATGAAGAAGAAACCATGTGAAGTATGTGGTTTGTTCAATCATCTTACAGATGATTGTTGGTACAAAAGAGGTTCCAAACTCAAACAAAAGGAAGAAATTAATGAGAAAATGGTAAAAATGAAAACTGAGTTTGAACCACATTTGTATCAGCAACATCAAATCCTGTAACCCTTAAGTCCTTAAAGAAATCCAAAAAGGAAGGGGTTAAACAGGTGACAGCTGAGGGTGCTCAAAGGAAAAAGGTGCAACATAGGAACTTATCAAACTCCACTAGCAATGTGTCTGATGAGCTGAAAGCTTTATCACAAAATCAGACACAGCTGGTGATGATGGTACAACATTTGTTGGGTAGAGTTAACCAACTAGATGCTCCTATGTTGAAACCACAGAAAAGGAGGTCCAAGCCAAAGGACTCCTCTTCTACACATCTTCTTCCTCTCAGGCTGTTGTTTCAAATAAACCTGTTAGTTTACCATCTATTGATGAGACCAGGCCCAAAACCAAAAAGGTTTGGGTCTCTAAAACTAACTGATTGTTTATTATTGCAGGGCTCTTCAACATGCCAAAGTAGCATCTGGTATGTAGACAGTGGGGGATCTATGCACATGACTGGGAACAGCTCTCTTTTTCATGACTACTCTCAAGGAAAGAAGGGATTTGTCTCTTTTGGCAATGATGCTAGGGTTACATCATCGGTAAGGGTTTTGTCTCCAATGGAGAAATAAATTTCATGATGTTAATCATGTGGAAAATCTCAAGTACAATCTTGAGTGTCAGACAAATGTGGATGATAAGGCCATGTTGCCCTTTTCACCAGTCAAAACTGTAGGATTCTGTCATCCAAAGTTTTGCACTTGATTGAAGGTGTTGGATGATCACACTCTCCTGAAAGCCAACAGGACAGGAAGAGTGTATGCCTTAGATCTCTCAAGAAGATAGATCTCAAAGGCAATCCTTGCCTATTTTCCAAAGCCTCTTCCAAGAATCTAAATGTGGCACAGGAGGCTTGGTCATGTTAATCTCAAAAACGTGAATCAGCTTCCCACAACAGTTTAGTCAGAGGCTTCCCAATAAAGGAGTTCCACTGTGATGAAACCTGCACTGCTTGTTTAAAAGGAAAGCAGCACAAGGTCTCATTCCTCCTATTGAAGTGCCCAAGTCCACTGCCTGCTTGCAATTACTGCATATGGATCTATTTGGTCCTATGAGAGTAATGAGCATGGCAAGAAGAAATACTGTCTGGTAATTGTGGATGATTACTCCAGATTTGTATGGACTTTCTTTCTACATTCAAGGATGAGGCTGCTCAGAAGATTATTCACTTTGTGTTGTACATTGAGAAGCAGTATTCCTTCCAGTCAAGTGTATTAGGAGTGATAATGGAACTGAGTTCAGAAATCATACAGTTGATGACTTCTATCTTCAAAGGGAATCAAAAGGCAGTTCGCATTCAAGGACTCCAGAACAAAATGGAGTAGTGAGAGAAAGAAACAGGACCCTCATTGAAGCTGCAAGGTCCATGCTGGCTGACTCAGGTTTGCCACTGACCTTTTGGGCTGAAGCTGTCAACACAGCTTGTTATGTGCAAAAAGAGTTTAGTAATCAGAGGTGATGAAGACTCCATATGAAGTCTCCATCATTTGGCTCCTCTGATTTCATTTTTCAAAGCATTGGGGTGTCCCTGTTTTATTCTCAACACAAAGGATCAACTCCATAATTTGATCCTAAGGTGGATGCAGGGTACTTTGTTGGTTATTCATCTACTTGCAAGGCATACAGAGTCTTCAACTGCAGAACAAAGATGGGGAAGAAACTCTACATGGTTAAGTTTAATGAATCTCCAAAGGACAAGGTTCCACAAAGCTGTGGAGTTATTTGATTGGACATACTGCAATATGTTCCTTATCAAACTCCTGCTGTTGCTCCTGTCAACAGTTCACCACCTGTGGTACTGCTGATGATGATGATGATTGCAGTACTCACCTCTTCAGGTTTAGTGATCAGCTGCCTGACTCAGCTAGACCTGATGTTCCTGTAGCTCCAGTAGCACCATCCACAACAAATGCTGATGAGATCTCTTTGAATTCAACTTCCTTTGAATTACCATCCACTGATTGGTTCAAGAAATGATTCACCATCACCATCTGTTGCTGCTGAGCCGGCTACAAACACTTGCACAGATCTCATTGTGTATCAAGATCTGAGAATCACCCTATGTCTCAAATCATTGGTGATATCACTGCTGGAGTATCAACAAGAAGTCAATTGTCAAATTTCTGCTTCTATGCTCTCTCATCAGTCAGCAAGAGCCAAAGAATTATCACATTGCTTTAAAGGACAATGGATGGGTTGATGCCATGCAGCTTGTGCTTCTTCAGTTCAAGAAACAACAAGTGTGGGAACTGGTTCCTCTACCTCCAGGTAAGTGTGCAATAGGCACTAAATGGGTGTTTAGGAACAAAACTGATGAAAATGGGCTTATTGTTAGAACAAAGCCAGACTGGTTGTTCAGGGGTTTGCACAAGAAGAAGGTATTGATTATGAAACCTTTGCCCCTGTAGCCAGACTGGAAGCAATTCGATTGTTTTAGCTTATGCTGCTTCTCAAAACCTTAAAGTTTTTCAAATGGATGTCAAAAGTGCATTTTTGTATGGTAAAATTAAAGAAGAGGTTTATGTATGTCAACCTCCAGGCTTGAGGACAATAAACATCCTAATTGGTGTATAAGCTTGATAAACGCTCTTTATGGGTTAAAACAAGCTCCTAGAGCCTGGTATGAGACATTATCAAACTTTCTTCTGGAAAAACAATTTACTAGAGGCTCCATAGATAAGACTTTATTCATTAAGAAAGCTGGGCAGCATAATCTACTTGTTCAATTTATGTAGATGATATCATTTTTGCATCCTCTGATCCAAAGTTTGTGATGCTTTACAAAGTTGATGCAACAGAAGTTTGAATGAGTGCATGGGAGAATTACAGTTCTTTTGGGGTTGCAAATCAAACAAAAGGCTGATGGAATTTTTATTCATCAGTCCAAATATACAAAGATCTTTTGCAAAAGTTTGATTTACAAAACTGTAAGCCTGTTCTACTCCCATGAGCAGCACCACACAACTGGACACAGATCAGAAAGGTAAAGTGGTTGATGAAACACTTTACAGATGTATGATTGGGTCCTGTGATATTAACAGCTCTAGACCAGATATTATGTTTGCTACATGTGTTTGTGCTAGATTTCAGGCTGCACCTAAAGAGTCTCATCTGATTGCAGTCAAGAGGATATCTTTAGATATCTGCAAGGCACTCCATCTCTAGGTTTATGGTATTCTACCAGACATTCTGGTAAATTAGTTGCTTTTTCTGACAGTGACTATGCAGGGTGTAAGTTGACCAGGAAATCAACTTCTGGTGGATGTCAATTCCTAGGCAACTGCTTGATTTCTTGGCAAAGTAAGAAACAGACATCAGTTGCTACATCCACTGCTGAAGCAGAGTACATTGCTGCTGCAAGTTGTACATCTCAGGTACTCTGGCTTCAAAACCAACTTTGGATTATGGCATTACAGAGACTAAGACTCCATTGTTAATGGATAGTGCTTCAGCTCTTTGCATTGTCAAAAATCCAGTCCAGCACTCTAGGACCAAACATATAGAGATCAGACATCATTTTATAAGGGATTGTTTTGAAAAAGGTCTGATTGATCCTAAGTTTGTGCCTAGTGCTGATGAGCTTGCAGACATTTTTACTAAGCCTTTGGATAGTTCAACTTTCCAAAACCTGGTGTTAAGGCTTGGTATGCTGCAGCTAGAATAAGTGACAACTACTGATGATCTTAGTAATTCATACTGATGATCATGAGTACCTATGTCATATAAGTACTGATGAGCTCTTTAACCTCAGTAGTTTTATAACTACTGAAGGCTAAATGTCTCACAAGTACTGAAGTACTTCATCTGTTCTAAACTACTGATGTAGTACTATACTGATGCAGTTACAACTACTGCATTCAGTAAAAACAGATAAGTACTGATGTCCTATGAAACAACTGAAATCAGCCAAAAAGACTGATGAATGTGTTGAGGACAGTTTGAAACAGCTGAAAAGCTAAGAATTAACGAAAACAGCTGAAGAGAAATTTCTCTTCAGTCGTTTGTACAACTGCTGTTTCATTTTAAACAACTGAAGCAAGACCACGTCTTCAGTAGTTTTATAACTACTGATGAATACCAAGTCTTCAGTTGTTTACAACAGCTGATGACAAAACACTGTCTTCAGTAGTTTCATAACTACTGATGACAAACACCAAGTCCTCAGCTGTTTCAATCATCTGAAGTCAAAACCCGGTCTTCAGTAGTTTTCTAAACTACTGATGACTAACACCACGACTTCAGCTGTTTCAACGTCTGAAGGATAATACCATGTCAACGGTCGTTTAAAACTACTGATGACTAACACCACATCCTTCAGTCGTTTCCTTACCCGTACCCTATATATATCCCTAACCTTAGCTCTCAATGCTTCATCTTCTTCAAACCTAACGTTCCTCTCCAAAACTTCCCTCCTCTCAATGGCGTCTATGCAAATTAAACCGCGACACTGTGTTGCCTACCTCACCAAATCGCCGATCTGGACTGAGTTCGATACTGCTATCGATCTTATGGTTCAGTCCCAATACAATACGGCATTTCTTCTGAATCCCACATTACATGCCGAATCCTTGCACCAATTTTGGATGAACGTTACTGTTACCTGGGGGGAGAACAACACACCATCCCTCCGGTCGGTCGTCAACAACAAAGAAGTAGTCATCACTCCTGCAAAATCTCGCCAAATTCTTAAACTGAATGATGCTACTTCTCCTGCTGGATATCCGAAGGGCACCATAGATCTATCCTTTGCTCAACATGGATATCAAGGCGATCTCAGTGCCTCCACTATCATGAAGAGAAACACTTTAATGACGCTGAGCGCCTGATTTTTCACAGGTGAATGTATGTTGGGCCCTAAGACGTCGTCTTGGGATCAAATGTCGACAAAATGGCAACAGGTAATGTATTCTATTTTTGAGCAACAACCACTTAATTTTTCTGAAATAATATTTTTAGAGCTCAAGGATATGGCTCAAAGACTAACTGCCAACCGTTGGATACTATATCCACGGTTCACAATGGCATTATTACAGACCAGCTTAATGCTGAGGACTTGTTGGCTTGGAGTCCCTGCTACGGCTGTTTTGCCAGAAGTATACTCCCGGCACAACTCTGACCGGACACTCAAAATGGCTGCCAAGCTGCGAAAACCCACGCAGCTGGAAACCACAGCCACCATCCAAATCCAAAGTCCCCACCAAACCCACCAAAAAGAAACCCAAAACGGCTACTCAGGGAATTGAGTCCCCTGAGGATGCCCCTGCACCACAAACGCAGGATATATCCACTAGTACAAACCCCTAGTGGATATAATGACTCCTCCAGCCACAGCCGCTCAGGCTTCCTCTACAGGAGCCTGCAGCAACCAACAAGGGGCACCTACATATCTGGGATCTTCCTCACTTGAGGAGATTGCATTGAAGAGCACCAACCTCCCCAGGTGCACACTGCTTCTATCCCCTCACCCCAAACAACCGCCCTCACAGCCTAACGTTAATAGTTGCACAGTGCTGACTCAATTGCACTCCTCACCCCCTCCCCAGAAACCACTTACTACTGGGAATACCTCTACAATTGAGGGGGAGAACACAGTGCACTTGAGAACCCACAGCACAGGGGTTTCCCACTTCTATCTCCTGGTGTAGACAAGGAGCTTAGAATATCTAGTGAGGCTGCCACCTCCTTGACTCAGCACATGACCAGAGTGAGGCTGGTAACATTGCTAAGACCTCACTAGAGGCAACAGCTGATGATGGACATTGTCCTGAGGCTGGAAGTCCCCAGTACCAAGCAAGGGGCACATGCATCAACTGGTCTACACCCAGTGCATGTCAATCCTGCTCTAAGCAGGAGGTCAGATGATTCAGCGTCGGCTGATGATGACCTGGGCTTTTTCTGATGTTCTTGCCCAGAACACAATCCTTGAAGAGAAAGTCAGTAGGCTGCAAAACCTACTTGACCAACTCTCACAAGGAGAAAGACCATCTGCCTCTACCCACCCACAGATGGCACATTCACTTGAAGGTTTCCCGAACCCTAAGCCACTACAAAATCAACAACCTGCCTCTGCTTCAGGCCTACTTCTCAGGAACAGAACCCTCCTGAGCAAATAGGTGCTGTACTCCAAAATTCCCTCCCTCTCATCACACCTATAATCACTGATATAGTAACCAAAGCCATTGATGAGAGGCTTTCCTCAACTTTACAGCCCTTGGTTGATGCTGCTGTCCAAAGACTCTTTCTGCGGTACAAACCCTTCCTCCAATGCATCTAAAAAGGGGGAGAGTACTGCAGTGAAAGAAAAAGAGGAAAAGATCCGAGGAAAAGAAGGAAGCGAAGCAAGCCCAAAAGAAGGAGAAAGAACAGCAACCAATGCTCACCTACAAGCGAAAGAAAGGTGCTGATGACGTTGCTGAAGATAAAGCCTTGGAGCTACTGATAAAAGAGGCTGATGCCGAACACAGCTGATCAATGGACAACATCATTGATCAGCTGTTTAGGCAAGGCCATGACACCAATAAACTTGACTCTGAGATTCGACGACTAGAGATTGAAGAAATCCAGAATAGATGGGCAAGTTATGAAGTGTTAGAAAGAGAAAGGCTTGAAATCATGATAAGATTTATTGCAAAATATCTTGGAAGATCAATGATTGAAATCAAAGCTTGGTCCAGGGACAGTATCTTGGCAATCACCACCAAGATCTGTTCATCTGAAGCATATACTAAGGGGCTTGTTATTGAAGCTTTGAATGAAGCGGGTGCTGGAGCAGGACTGAGCTAGCCAAGCAATCAAAAGCCACACTCACCTCAAGGATGCTAGAACAGCCTGTCAACATTCCCACACCAAAACCACCCAAAACACAACCCACCAAACCAACTCCCTTACCCTCAAAACCCATAGCCGATGATATACCCTTGAAGAAGAAGAGAAGGATATTGAGGCTAGTAGATGATGAAGAAGATGATGAAGATAGGCTGTCGCTCTCAGCTGTGATTCAGTTGCCTAAGGCCACAAGTCAATCCTCAGCAATTACTCCTGAAGTCCAGAGACAAATGGTTAAAGTGAAGCTAGAAGAAGAAGAGCTTCATAAACAGCATGATGAGGAATTGCTGAAGAGAGTTGACAAAGCTTATGCAGCCACATCTTCTATCATCAATATGAAGGAGCAAGCCCTCAGACTTTACACTCTAAGGCATACCTTTCAATATCAAAAGGAAAGAGTAAGGATTTGGCCTGATCCCAGGGTTTCTCACAGAATTCATAAGAACAATATACCTCAGAGATACATTGGCCAGGTGAAAAAGATCGTAGATGAAGTGATCTCTCTGGTCTTTGTAGTTTCACCCTGGGAAATCCTAGAAGACTTCAAGAAGGCCTACAAAGCTAATCTAACCCCTCAGAAGATGCTGGAAAACAAAATAGTGAAAAAGGGGTTAGTTTACAAGAGGATTGAGGAAGTCAGGAAAAATGAGCTCCAGTTGTTCCTAGAGGGTAATCACCCGGATGAGTTTGCTTACAGAATAATAACACTGTGGAGCTAAAGAATGGGAAACAGGCCAAATACCTGTCTGAGTATTATGGGCCTGAATCATTGTTTGAAGGAGGTGCTGAAGAGCTAACCATGGAGGAACAAATCACCTTCCTTGAGGCCTACACAAGAGAGTCGTACAGACTCATTATGGGGAAGTGAATCTCATGAATGGGATAACAACTCTGTGTCCAGTTCCCCAAAACAGAGTTCCCATTCATACTCTGCCAAACAAATATTTGAGGTTTCTTCCCAGGCCGGAGCTTACATGGGTCATCTTCGCTACTGATCAAGAAGGAAAAAGACCAACATTTTGCCATCAATAAGTGGGAGAATAAATAAGTTAGAGGTTTTGGCTGCATTGGTTCAGGGGGAGTTTGTTGGACCAAAAGAACCAATGAGCCAAGATCAGAAAACCTCTAAGTCCCACATGGTATCACAACAACTGCTGAAAGACTCATCAGTAGTTTGACAAGTGCTGAAGACTTCAACAGCTGAAGATCAAGTGCTGAAGACCACAACAGCTGAAGAACACAAGTGCTGAAGTACAACAGCTGAAGAACACAAGTGCTGAAGTACAACAGCTGAAGAACACAAGTGCTGAAGCATAACAGCTGAAGAACACAAGTGCTGAAGCTGAAAGACCAAAGTACTGAAGTACAACAGCTGAAGAGGTTACAAGTGCTGAAGATCAACAACTGATGTACAAAGTCTGAAGACAAAGACTGAAGACATCAGCTGATGATATCTACTGAAGTCATCAGCTGATGAAACGCCTGACGGTCAAAGTCTGAAGATCAAAGTACTGAAACATCAGTAGTTTGTCACAACAGCTGAAGAGTACTTCTTCAGTAGTTGTGATATCAGTAGTTTTATATTTTTATGTTTCAGTAGTTTTATGTTTCAGTAGTTTTGTAAAACGACTGAAGAGCTTGTTCTTCAGTCGTTGTAGTTTCAGTAGTTTTATATTTTGTACTTAACACGCTGATATGTTCTCAGTAGTTGTGAACATTTCAGTAGTTTGTTAAGAATTAGTTATTTTTGTGTTAGATCTGCCAGTTGTCACTTTCCGTGATAACAGCAGTGATTGTTGCACTCTATATAAGGAGTGACAACTTATTGTAACGATGATGAACGAGACGGAATGAATGAATGATTTGATTAGAAATATTCTACATCTATAAACATTCCTTGAAATCAGAAATATATATTCTCCCCCTATAACCGTATGCGCTCTTAATGCTTACAAATATCGATTGCTTGCTACAATTTGTCTAATTCTTGTTTGTATTCCGCTGCCTTGTATCATAATACATCAAACTTGTGATCGCTGATCCTGTCAATTCCACATGTATATCAATTGAATCTGGCACTAGATAAAAGGAGTCCACTTCAAAGGAAAAAGGAAAAATGGCTTGTGTTAACCTAAAAGAAGAGTTTGAAAAGATTAATTTAAAGTCAGGTTCAAACAAAGTCAAATCAGAACTCAAAAGGACTATTAAACCTAATCAATCATGAGCATCATGTCAAAGTCCAGGTAAACAAAAAATAAAAGATGTAAAATCTGGTAAATCAATTAAGTTTGTAAAACCCGATCATACATCTAACAAAGAAGTGTCTCAATCTAAAGAAAATAAGGTCGACCGTGTGACATCTACATCTCCACCAAAACATATAAACCGAAAAGTTGAAAGCAGATCCTGCTATAATTGTGGAGAGTACGGTCACATAGCGTCTCATTGTCCTTATTATCAGACACCAAGGAGGAAAGTTGAACTTCCTGTATCTAAACCTAGCTCTTTTAAGAGGAAATCAGTGACGCCTCCTAAAAGGGATAGTGAACCCAAAGTTCAACCCATCAGCCAGTTGTTTGTTTCTCACAAACAAGCCTTACACAAAGCTGGTCTATGGAAAGAAAAATGCACCTTGGTGTCTGAAAATGAGAACAAACAGACATCTGAGCTTCCCTCAACCTTAAATGTTCAATGGGTTGAGTTTATGGTGTGTGATGCCTCGGGGAAACCCAAGCCAGTGAAGGCTTGGGTTCCTAACATGAACTAATTTTTCCATTGAATGTGCAGGGTGTTCGCTATAGTGCTGAGACTAACACGTGGATTGTAGATAGCGAAGCATCCAGGCACATGATGGGGAACAGAGCTCTCTTATAAAACCTCAGTCAAATCAAAGAAGGGCATGTCTCATTTGCTAGAAACAAAGGCGGTACATCACAGCCCAAGGAGAAGTGGGAAATCAGAAAGTTGAGTTTGATAAGGTAAACTATGTCCAACATTTACAAAATAACTTACTTTCTGTTTCTCAAATATGTGATAAAGGCTTCAAAGTAGTCTTTGACAACAAAAGGTGCTACGTTCTGAAGAAGTACTACATGATCCCGGAGGACCAAGTCTTGATGTCAGCTTCAAGATATAATGATCTTTATGTCTTGGATCTTTCAAAGGCCTCCACATCAGATCGTGAAGTTCAGTGCTTCTTGTCCAAAGCTACTGAGAAGGATTCCATCTCCTGGCATAGGAGAATGGGACACATAAATCCGAGAAAAATGAATCAGTTGATCCAGAATGATCTAGTGAGGGGAGTGAGCGTCAAAAACTTCCAACTCCAAGATTTATGTGTTGCGTGCAAGAAGGGCAAATAGACAAAGAAGTCTCATAAGAAAAAGAAAGTTCATTCCATAGAACTACCTCTTGAGCTTCTTCACATGGATCTGTTTGGTCCAGTCAGTACAAGAAGCATCGCAGGCGACTTGTACTGCTACGTAGTTACTGATGACTACTCAAGATTCTCTTGGGTAATGTTTCTGAAGTCCAAATCAGAAACATTTGAATCCTTCAAGGAATTAGTAACTACACTGGAATCCCTATATAAGCTGAAAGTACGACAAGTGCGCTCAGACAACGGAACTGAGTTCAAAAATTAGTGGATGGAGGCCTACTGCAAGGAAAAGGGAATTGTGCATCTATTTACCTCTGCCTCTACACTCCTCAGATGAATGGTGTTGCTAAAAGAAGAATCGCATCTTGATAGAGACCGCACGGACTATGCTAGTATACTCTAAACTGCCTATTCAATTCTAGAATGAGGTAGTTGCAAATGCATATTATACGCTCAATCGAGTTCTGGTAGTTAGACGCCATGGAAAAACATGCTACGAGTTACTACAATGACGTAAACCTAACCTAGAGTATCTCGAGCCGTTTGACGCTCCATGCACCCTGCTGAAGAAGTCTCAGGAGGGAAAATTCAACGAGAAGGTAGATGAAGGGATCTGTTTTAGGATATAACATACCAAACAAGAGAGTTTATAACAACTCAACGGGTCAAGTAGAGGTGTGGTGTAATGTTGAAGTTCAGAGATACACCACACCACCTGCTGGAAAAAGGCTTGCTTACTTTTTTGACTATGATGGATTCTTCAAGTCCTTCAACATACCTCTCTCCACATCCGAAGACGAGTTGGCAAACAACATGATGTACGAGGTCTTGAACACACCGTCTCAATATTCAACACCATCTGGTTCACAAAGTCAATCATCTACCAACTCAGGGGGAGCACTTGATGTGGATGACTCTTCCTCTAATGAAGAAACTATGGAAAATGTTCCGAACAACCAGGATGAACAGGTTCTGACTACCACAAGTCCACAAGCATCTGACAGTGATGCTTTTGAGCCTTCTGAACCTCAGACTCCTATTGCCTCAGATCTAGAACCAAATGTTCACAATCTTGATTCTGAGGTTGGTGTTCCAACAACTCCTGGCTCACATCTAAACGTCTATCATCCTTTGGATAATGTCATAGGAGATGTGAGATCTGGAGTTCAGACCAGAAATTAGTTGTACTCAGCTGATTATGCCTCTGTGATGGAAAAGGGTTACCTTCACGACAGTGCCAATGGTTGCTTTGTGTCTCAGTTTGAGCCAAAGTATGTTATTGAAGCCCTGAATGATAAGGCATGGGTGAGTGCCATGCAAGAAGAACTTCTTCAGTTTAAGAAGTTAGGTGTATGGACTCTAGTGGATAGACCTAAAGGTGCTAAGGTCATTGGCACCAAATGGGTCTTGAAATGCAAGAAAGATGATCAAGGAGTGATCATCCGAAACAAGGCTTGGCTTGTTGTTCAGGGATTTCGACAAGTTGAGGGTATTGACTACAATGAAGTGTTTGCACCCATGGCAAGAATGGAAGCAATTCGTATCTTCCTTGCCTATGCATCTTATATGAAGATCAAAGTTTATCAACTAGATGTGAAGAGTGCATTCCTTCATGGTGAGATCCGAGAGACAGTGTATGTCAGTCAACCCGACGGATTTGAGGATCCATATCATTGGGATAGAGTTTACAAACTCGACAAGGC
The DNA here is from genome assembly GCA_025506515.1 of Flaveria trinervia. Taxonomy (NCBI): domain Eukaryota; kingdom Viridiplantae; phylum Streptophyta; class Magnoliopsida; order Asterales; family Asteraceae; genus Flaveria; species Flaveria trinervia. The sequence goes on from CM046448.1 coordinate 75,555,776, forward strand.
GCTATACAGGCTTCATCAAGCTCCGAGGGCTTGGTATGAGAAACTCTCGACTCATATTATGAAACATGGTTTTCGCAGGGGAGTCATTGACTGTACATTGTTTATCAAAGAAAAAGATAGGGATTTACTGCTGGTACAAATCTATGTCGATGACATAATCTTCGGTTCCAAGAACGAAGAATTATATAAAGAGTTTGAAGCAGTAATGAAGGCAGAGTTTGAGATGAGTGCAATGGGAGAGATGAAGTTTTTTCTCGGGTTACAGGTGGATCAGACACCAAATGGGATTTTCCTACATCAGACCAAGTATGTAGGTGATATTCTCAGTCGGTTTGACATGGAGAATGCTTCTACAGCTGGAACTCCACTTGCTACAAACCATGATGTAGCACCTGACGAAAATGGTGATCTAGTAGATGCCACTATGTACCAAGGGATGATTGGATCTCTTATGTATCTCACTGCCTCACGACCTGATATCATGTATGCTATATGTTTATGTTCATGATATCAGGCAAAGCCTAAGGTGAACCATCTTATTGGGGTCAAAAGGATTTTTTGTTATCTGAAGGGTACACCCAAACTTGGTTTGTGGTATCCTCATGATGATGACTTTGAGCTTACGGCATATAGCGACTCAAATTACGACGGCTGCAAGATGAACTACAAGTCTACACCAGCAGGGTTTCACTTCTTTAGGAGAAGATTAGTAACCTGGCAGTGTATGAAGCAGACCTCGGTTGCATTGTTAACCTGTGAAGCCGAATACGTTGCTGCTACATGCTGCTACAAGCTGCTGTTCTCAAATCATATGGATTCAACAACAAATGCAGGATTATGGTTTGAAATTCTCTTCTACTCCTATCTTTGTTGATAACTCTGCTGCAATTGGAGTCACTAAAAACCTGGTCCAACATCCCAAGACCAAACACATCGGAATTAAATATCACTTTATACGTGATTGCTTTGAAAAGAACTTAATCGATGTGGTAAAAATAAACATAGATATTCAATGCGCTGACCTCTATACAGAGGCTTTTGACAAACCACGTTTTCTATATTTGTTAGAGGTCAACGGTGTTGAAAAGAAAAGTGAGGTCATTCCTGAAGATGACCATGTGTAGTCTGATGCGTCATGTAAATTTTCTTTTAAATTTATTTCTATGTTTATTTCGCTTAATTTTAAGTAGTTTAATTATAATTAGTCTTATTTCTTTGCCTATTAAAATCCTAAAACGCTAATCCATTACGGTTTTAAAATTTTAGGGGGAGAATAGGTTTAGACTGAAAAAAAACGAGGGAGGAGGAGAGGCAAGCTGATGAAATAAGATCGTATGTGTGATACCGATTCAATCTTTGGAATATGATAGTCACAGGAGCAAACCATTTGGGACTTCAAAATTTTTAATTGAAAAGATGCAAAGCTCAAGTATCAGTCTGTGTAGTCTGAGCAATATAAAAGGAAATATGATAGAGAAACTAGTTACTACTAAGGTAACACAATGAAAGTAGACCTAGAGGTTGCTAGACCACAAATGATATGTCGGTAGATTCAACACAATAGATGACTAGACCTTGTTGGTGATCTCAAGATTAAACTAAAATGTTTGACTAGCTGTGAGTAACACCTTATCCCTTGTTAACACAATCAACAAGATTCCAATAAGGGGTGACGAGCAAAATAAACGCCATGAATGTGTGCATAAGACCAAAGCATGAGCAAAAGCACATAAAAAATGCAAATACAATTAAACTGATAACCTATGTTGTTGGTGAGATCTGTGCAAAAAGAATAAAATTGCTCAAACAAGAAGATAGGTTATGTGCCTCTCTGCTGTGCGGTAGCACTGACATGAGGATAAGCATAACCTATATATTCTAGATTTTCATTGGTGTTTGTCGCCTCTCTGTTGTGCGGTGGCACTGACCTGAGGCTTGGCTTCTCTTTGAAAGTTCTAAGAATAGTCTCTTCTTGAATACTACCCTGAGACCGCTCGAAAATCTCCTGAGGAATGTTGATTACCATATAAGTGTGGGATCCACAAATGCTTGTTGAAATAAAAAAACCCTAAACTATCACCAATCTGTGTTGAAAGTTTGTGTATGGATTTAAGAGGACAAGTATACTGACAATCATCATGGCTACAATTCTTGAAAGTCCAAATCAGTATGGGGACCTAATAGTTCTAGTATGATTTCCTAAATTTGCTAAATGACTCTAGATGAAAAACAAGAATAGAGCATCAAAGGTTTTAGATAACTTGTCCTGAATGATTTGAGTATCCTGTATGATTCCAAATTGAATTGGTCAACGTATGGTTTACATGATTGAAGCTGCTTTCTCATAAAAATTATTCCTTAGAATTACATTTTAGGAATTAACCCTCACAAGAACACAAAAACAAGTTTTTAGTTTTAAGTTTCAGTTTTATTTCGTTTATCTCTGTATAAAGTTTGTCAATCTCAGTTGGTTTAGTATCGGACTATGTCATGGAAGTTGATAGGGAACCTTATCATCTAAACGGTCACGTCTGAGGTGACCACACGTGCTTTCAAATAAAAATGAGTCACGTCTGAGGTGACAAAGTATTTTAAAAAGACCACGTCTGAGGTGGTCAAAAGCTTTTCAAATTAAAATGATCATGTCTAAGATGATCAAAGGTTCATAATGTTAAATCAACAGTTTAAAAGGGTGTAAAAAGTAAAAGGGTCATTAAGTTAAAAATCATGAGTATTATCCATTCGAACGACTGGACCATGAGCATGGACCAGTCGTACGATTGGAGGATATGAATATGCCCAATCGCATGATTAATCCACACGTATGGGACTTATGTGGGATTGGACCATCAAGATGACTAAAATGTGCTAACCGCATGGATGAAGGTGACCGAATGACCCAGTCACATGACTGACTTGTGGTCGCATGACTGAAGGTGATCGACTGTGCTAGTCACACGACTGATCTTCAATCGCATGATACAACTATGCTACTGAGCTCAGTCGTACGACTGAAAGTAAACCCTAGTATAAATAGAGGGTGATTCGGTCACAGTTGGTCATCACTCCCAAATCGCCTCTACATCGCACGAACATACTGTTACTCTACCCGATTTTCGTTTGTGCCTTCAAGACTATTGTTTGTTGTGTACTGACGATTTCTATTGACTATACATGTATAATGCGGTGCAATCCATGAAAATATCCATCAATTTATGACCAAAATTGACGAATATGAACCCTAAAAGAAACCGAGACTTACATTGACAAATAAACTAATAATACTAAGTCCATTGTGCAATTAAATGTTTTAAAGTGTTTTGTCGGTGAATTGCGAGTCAAATGAGCCTAACCACGATGTCCAACATTAAAGATTGCTCAAAAATTGATTTTGAATTGAGCAGTTAGTCTGTCATGCGAATGGACAATCTGATGAACTTCAATCGCACGACTGAAAGGGGCGAATGGCCAAATCGTACAGCTAAACTATGCATATGAATTCATTCACACGACTGGTGTAAACGCATGAGATAGTATACGTATGAGCTAAGTTGCATGTTAAGTCATACGTATGAGGTCATTCGCACGACTAGATCTCAGTCGCATATTGTCATTCGCACGACAGAACAGAGAAATTCATGTTCAAATGATTAAGTTCATTACTTATTGAATGACACTAACGTTTATATTCACTGTACAACAGATGACTAGTCGGTGGACTATGAGCACTAAGCACAACATCTGTGCTCATCTGGATCTGACATCCAGGAATGCTACAGACTTTTTTGGCATTATCACTTTCCTGCGGAGGTCTAGGATCTTCCATGCCATCTCGACTCCTTGTACACCTTATCGCTCGATTCAGCAGGCCTTCTAGGAAGGCGCAGTTTTTGATAGATCCTCAGAGCCCCATCGCATCAGGAGTTCGATATTTGGAGAGGCTATAGAGATCACCGAGGATGATCTTCGGACGGTGCTACACTTGATTACACCCCCTTACTATTCAAGGATGTTTAATGCGAGCTAAGTACTCTGGGGACATCAACACGGGGGTGCTCAACAAGAGCAACCTGTGCCCCCAGTTCAAGTACCTCGCACATGTGCTGCTGAAGTGTATTGCCTCTCTGAAGGGAGGGTTTGACGAGCTCTCAGATCAGACATTTAGAACGCGTATGCAGCTTTGGTGTTGAACCACCCGTTCAGCTTCTCCAGGATGATCTTCACCTACTGGTGGAGAACATAGAGGGAAAGGGCAAGGAGGGTTTTTGTATGTACCCTCATTTCATACAGATCATCATAGACCAAAAGCTCCCTCCATTGCCAAAGGAGAAGGAGGATGCAGTAGCACTCGAGGTGATGGATGATACCACCTTGGGCCGGATGGAAGTTTACAGGGGGAAGGAGGTGAAACCCCCTGTGAGGCGACTGTTTGGGCATCTGGCCCATGAAGACTATGTGGTGTCGTCACAAAGAAAGTGGCGCCATGACGACAGTGATTCAGAGGTTGAGCAGTTGCAGCTCCTGGAGGATGACTCCGATGACGACAACAGCGGTAATGGTGGAGATGCTGGGCCCACTCAACCAAGAGCCCCCATAGCTGATATCGCATCACCGGCACCCACCCACAGAGAGACTAAGGATGTTGGATTCCATCAGGAATTCATACCTGATGAGGAGGAAGATATAGATGAAGAGCCTCTAACTCGGACTGTTGGCAGTAAATTTGTTGCCACAGAATGAGGGCTGCGGGCGGTTGGTGAACGCCCTGGCGGGTCGGGAGGGACTGACACTGATCCTACATATGCTCCCGATCAGCCAAGCCATGTTCCATGGGGAGCATCCACTTTGAAAGGATCGAGGAAGAAAAGGATGGCTCAGCCCCACGGCTTGAAGAAGAAGAAGAGAAGACTAACCTTCATCACCACCACCACCACTCCACCCACCACCTCTATAGCCACACCATCTACCACCACATCTGCCACAACCATCCCACGTACCACCATATCCACCATACCCACACCACCACCACCTTCATCTATATCACCCCCAATCTTCACCACTGCCACCACCACCACTACTAGCCATCCAGCTACACCATCATCCTTCCATACCTATCCATCTGGATCACCTCTACCTCCCAGTGGGGTAGAGGAACAGCTCTTAGCGCTGAACCGTATGGTGCTGAGGCTGTTAGCAGCCAATGACGAGAAGACTACCCAGATTCGTCAGCTAGTAGATCTTACTGCTGCATAATCTCGGCAGCTTTCTTAGCAGGCTCGATTGATAGATCAGCAAGCTCAGCAGATGTCTCAGCTCCAGGAGTAACATGCCAAGAAGATTGAGGAGCTGGAGGCTGCAAAAAAGTCCATCCTGCTAAAGCTCAAAGGGTCCAAAGAAGAGCCCTTGAAGATCGGAGAAGGAGATGGAGACGATGATGCTGATGATAAGAGTGATAATGATGATGATGGTGATGATCACGAGGATGATACAGATGCAAATGGTGATGATGATGAAGATGATTCGTCTGCTGCGGGTGCCACATCTGAAGGCGAACGAAGGACCAAAAGGACTCAAGATCAGGGTGCCTCCACATCCACCCCGGTAGCAGAAGAACATATGATACATGATAAAAGTAATACTTAGCTGCTCATGTTATTTAAATCATATGTATTTGAATCTTGTATCAAAATTAATGAAATGAATGTTTATATATAACGTTAATGTTTTTATTTTTGATTGTTAACTAATGATTGTCGTGTTGAATGTGTAAATCAAGCAAATCCAAACTTTCAGAGAGATGAACATGATGTTGCACCCCTCCAACAGATCAAGACTCAGCTCACGATGATTCTTGATCTGCAGGGTATAGTCAGGAGATCTGTAATGTACACTCCTGAAGAAGGAGAGATCATTCACAATCTCACTGACGAGCAAATTGCTGAAATGTTCAAACTCAATGCCGATGAGATTATCAAGGACGCTCCAACTTTTGAAGAAACTAGTGACAACGAGCTGAATGACGTTGATGAGATAGAGATCGAGGACGTCACTGTAGAGCACTATCCCGAGTATGCTAACAAAGAGGGAAATGTGCTCCCCAATCTGGGTGAATCCCTGGTCAGTGATACGTTTGATATATTAGATAAGATGGAGCAAGAGTCCGAGAAGGTTGAAGAACAAGCCCAAGCCTCAAACATTGATGTTGATATCAAAAAGGCTGAATGGGCTGCTTGTTTTGAGGAGATCTGAGCCCAATGCGCTGCTCCTAAACAGAATGTCTACACCAAGCTCTACAAAGTGGAGAAACATCACAAGGTGTCAGGCAAGATTATCGCATGGGCCCATTTTGATGATCTTAATGTATACGTGAAGAGAGAGAAAGGTATTGAGTACTTTAGTTTCCCACATGATCTAAAGTCTCTACCTGGTTTTGAGCTCCACCAGCTGGCGAAACTGAAGTTGTTATACGCTGACCCGAGAAAGATGTCAGGCTGGTTTGAGCCTGCTTTGAAGAAAGAGTACCACATCAGATGGGTCAACTTCAAACCTCAACAACCTACAAGGTATATTAGACGGTCTGAAGTTGATCCCATAACTGGAAAGCCAAAGATAGCGCTGAAGTGGAGTCCTCCACACACAATGTCAAGAATCCCTCTCAGGGAAATGCCACAAGACTTCACTCCTCACTTTAAGTGGTGGTACTATGATTGGAGAACAGGAGAAGCTGTCATAGTTCTGAACAAAGAGGGCGAAATGGATACTATCAGGGTATTTGACCCAATGTGGCTTACCAACTTGTCAGCTAACAATGTCTACACTCTATACAAGTGGCCACTGTTCTATGACACTCAAGATATTGTACAGGCTCTACAGTTTCAGAATGTTATACGACTCTACTTTGCTTTTGAGATACATGCAGGAGTCACAAAAGAAGAGAAGTACACAAAGTATGAAGATGTTATGTAGAAGGTAAGACAATAGATAGATCTAGGTCCAAGGGGGAGTTTGTTGATACATATGTACCTAGATTGTGATCTTAATGTGACATGTCTTGATTGTCTTACACTTATGTAATGCTTGGGTATTTAATGAAATGAGAATGTTTGGTTGTGATTTGTAATGTTTAATATTTCATTAATGAGTTGTGTAACAGATTATATAGGTTTGTGACTGGTTTAAATTGATATACATAATGTTATAATAATGAATACATTCAAACTTGGTTAAGTGAAGTTCTCATGCATCCGAATGGCCATGCGACTGAGTGTCTATGCGCCTAATAGTACAAACGCCTAAACAAGTTCATGCGACTGACTCAGTCGCACGACTGAACACTAAGTCGTGCAAATGGATCAACCGCATGGCTCAATCACATGAATGAACCATGCAAATGGTTCAGTCGCCCGAATGAGTAACCCTAACCTATAAATACCACCTAATTGGTGGAAAAACGCAAGCATTTTACACACTTCGACTCCAGACGTACCCTAGCCGTCCAGAAACCTCTAAGTTCATACTCCAAGTTCATAGAACGTTTTAGATCGATTCCTAATCGATTCTTGATGTTAGATTCAATACATAATTGTTTCTACGTGCGTTCTCACTGATGGATGGCCAATCAAATAGGATTCCGCACTATTTGATTCGGTTTACACGTTAATCAGTTAGTACATCGTCTAGTACACGATACTGGACGATGTACTAACTGATTAACGTGTAAACCGAATCAAATAGTGCGTAATCCTATTTGGTTAGCGATCCATCAGTGAGAACGCACGTAGAAACAATTATGTATTGAATCTAACGTCAAGAATCGATTAGGAATCGATCTACAGCGTTCTATGAACTTGGAGTATGAACTTAGAGGTTTCTGGACGGCTAGGGTACGTCTGGAGTCGAAGTTTGTAAAATGCTTGCGTTTTTCCATGAATTTGGTGGTATTTATAGGTTAGGGTTACTCATTCGGGCGACTGAACCATTTGCATGGTTCATTCGTGCGATTGAACCATGCGGTTGATCCATTCGCATGACTGAGTGTTCAGTCGTGCGACTGAGTCAGTCGCATGAAGTTGCTCAGGCGTATGGACTATTAGGCGCATAGACACTCAGTCGCATGGCTATTCGGACGCATGAGAACTTCACTTAACCAAGTTTGAATGTATTCATTATTATAACATTATGTATATCAATTCAAACAATCACAAACCTATATAATCTGTTCACAACTCATTAATGAAATATTAAACATTATAAGTCACAACCAAACATTCTCATTTCATTAAGTACCCAAGCATTACATAAGTGTAAGACAATCAAGACATGTCACATTAAGATCACAATCTAGGTACATATGTATCAACATCTATCAAAACCATAAAGTATCTAAATGGTCTACATGGTGGATGAATTGGCCCACATATATATCCTTGAATTCTTTCAAGAAACAAAGGCAATTCCTTTTCAATTTCATAGGCGAAGGCCTTGTGATTAATTTCCCAAGAGAAGAAGGTATATACAAAGGAATTTTATTCTATTGTGGGATCTTTTAATATTTCAATGGATGTCTATGAGTGTTTTCAATTATTATTTTCATCATTGTACATCCTGGATGACCCAATCTGTTATGTCATAAGTTAAGTGTTTCAGGATTACAAAATTTTTCTTTAACTGCCATATATGTTTGAGGCATATTAATGTGTGTATGATGTAATCCAGACTAAAGCATTGGCAGTTTTTCTAATATCTGATCTTTGCTTATGATATGTAAATATTATTCATTGTCAATAGTCCTTAACTGAGTATCATACCCATTATGATATATGTTATTGAAACTCAAAAAGATTTCTTGTTGGATTTGGAGAATATAAAGCATTTTTGTTATAAGTTTTGTACCATTTGTAATGCTAAATTAGTTTTTTCCACTCCATCTATCAGGTCTTTAGGGCCTGATATTGTATTAACTATTCCTTTTGTTTGTTTAAGTTCATAAAAATATTTTTTAGATCTAAGTATAGTGTGTGTGGCTCTACTATCCGCTATACATCTGCTTCATTTGTTTGATATTGCGCTCTAGTGATGTTCATTTAATCTTGATAGTATAAAGAAAAATAATAAGTGAATAGCGAAGACATTGTTATATTTTAAAAAAAACTTTATTTAATCGAAAGAAAACATTACATGAAGAAAAATACATGATTAAAGATAGAAAAACACTTAATGTTGCATATAACTATTATGGTAAAGCAATATGTGTTTCAAAGGTCTATGTCAAAGTCTGTAGTGTTTAACTCAATATTGAGATCATTAAAATTATCAACATGGTTCACTTCCTTCTCTTTGCTTTTAAGAGAGGCTTGATATAGTTCACACAAATGTGGAGTTGTGCGACAAGTCTTCGACTAGTGGTTTGTGCTACCACATCTAAAACAGGAAGTGCCATTGTTTTCGGATTTACCAACTTCATTCCCTTTGTACTGGTTGGAATTGTTTTGTGGGGTGTGGTAATATACTATTCTTTGATTTCTACCACGGCCATATCCACGGCCACGACCACGTCCACGGTTATAGAAGTTACCTCGGTAATTATTATTACCTTTAAAAGGATAGTTGCAATTATTAGAGTAACTTTTATCAAAAGAACCATGACCACGACCTCATCCCCACTTTCTTCCAGAGTTTTTAGTAGCAACATTTATCTCTGGAATTACTAATGATCTTGTGGTGCGAGCTTGATGATTTTTCATCAAGAGCTCATTATTTTTTTATACTACGAGGAGAAATGAATTCAAATCATAATATCTTTTAAACTTTTGCAACCTATATTGTTGTTGCAAATTTATATTTGATGCATGAAATGTGGAGAAAGTTTTCTCTAACATATCTTCCTCGGTTACAGATTGCCCACAAAATATAAGGGTCGAGCATATTCTGAACAAAGCAAATGTGTACTCGTTTACCTTTTTAAAATCTTGAAACCTGAGATTGTTCCATTCATCTCTAGCAGTGGAAAGTAGAACTTCCCTTTGGTGATCAAATCTGCTTTGTAAGTCTTTCCATAAAACATACGAATCCTCACAATTTGAATATTCAAATTGTAACATTTCATCAATATGTTTATGTAAAAAGACATCGGCTTTCGCCTTGTCTTGCTCTGGGCAGGCATTCCCCTCTTGTATTGTTTCTAAGACACCCATTGATTTAAGATGTCTTATCACGTGGGCCGTCCAAGACATATAATTTTCTCCATTGATACTAAGAGCCGGGAATTCGATTTTTTGCAATATTTGACATATTGTTTTCTAAACAAGAATCAAGCAAATAGTAAGATAATTATTAGAATCCATATATATAAATAAACATTGTGATACATTAAAGACATAGAGCTATGAACAACTACAGAAATAAGAAAGGTTTAAATTCTTCAAGTGGTAGTTCAGCAATGGGGATAAGAATTAAAATAAGCATTATAGTTGCCAGTATTAAAACCGAGTGTATCATCTTTGAAAGATTTTCTTGGATAAACTTGAGAAAAGAGATGATCTGTTTATTGTAAACGAAAATAGATTGATAGTGGTCAATTAATAGTTTAAAATTATAACCGTTTGTAACGGCTATATGATTGTTCACAATGGCTATATAACCGTTATAAAGGCTATATAACTACCGTGTATGTATATATCAACAATAATTTTTTTAAATAAATAGATAATATAAGATTATATTATAAAAACATGAATTTAGTTTATAAAAACAAAATAAAATAAGAACGACAAATTAGGATAAAAATAAAATGTTAGTACGAATAAATATTAGCAATATAATCAAAATGATAGTTGACATAAAAGAAAATATTAGTTGTATAAATAAAGATTAATTAAGATAAAATGTTAGTTGCATAATTAAATAATTAAAAGTTAGATGCATAAAAAAGTTTTTTTGTTAATAGTCTTATAGTTATCAAAATGTCCATAATAAGATCTCTTTTATGCTAATTTTATATATATAGTTATCTTTTTAATATAAGATATTATATATTATTACTTAATGAAAATCTTATCTTGATTAGTAAATTACTTTGTGCTCAATTAGTCTTCTTGATTAGAGTTTAAGAGCTCTCATAACGTGTTATAATATCACAATAATTATGTTGGACTAAAAGAACCAATGAGCCTGATCAGAGAAACCTCTAAGTCCCACAGGACATCACAACAGCTGAAGAAGACCTGATCAGCTGTTCTACAAAGTCTGAAGAATACAACTGCTGAAGTATTTCTGAAGTACTGAAGACAAAGACTGAGACAACAGCTGAAGATCTAAAGTCTGAAGACTTCAACAAGTACTGAAGACAAAGACTGAAGATCAACAGCTGAAAGACAAAGTCTGATGTTCAAGTACTGAAGACATCAGCTCATGCTAACAGCTGATGACAACAGCTGAAGAGGGCTTCTTCAGTTGTTGTGATGGTTTTTCTTCATCAGTAGTTTTCTTTTCCTTTCAGTAGTTTGTTTACTTTTCTGTAGTTTTGTTTCCTTTTCAGTACTTGTAAACAACTGAAGAGGTTGTTCTTCAGTTGTTGTAGTATCAGTAGTTTTATGTTTTTCAGTAGTTGTAAATAAGATGTTTAACACTTAGGAACATTTGTAAGAAGATGTCAGTTGTTGACATCTTCAGTAGTTGTTAAACATCAGTAGTTATAAAACGGTTACATGTCACTTTCAAGTGACATCAGCCTACGTCATTCTTTCCTTATAAGGAAGGATGACTCACCTGTAATCGTGCCATTGAGGCCGACAATCTTAATGCAATATTCCTTTTGTCAGATATTTCTCTCTCTATAAACAAATTCTTTTATCGCTTTATATCGAATGTTCTTGCTTGAATTTGTCTAATTCTGAGCTATTCCTTGCGATATTGTTCAATCGATTAAACCAAGAGGCTGAGATCCTAACAAATGGTATCAGAGCAGGTTAATCATTGATCGATCTAACAATTGATCATTGAAACTGTTCAATCGCTCTAAGTTTGATCGAATTAGCAAATTCGCAAGGATCTGTTATAGAGATTGAGAGTGTATCGCTTCTGGCCGTTTTATTTGAGGTTCTGTGTGGTCTGAGCTAAATTTATTGTGATTTTACTTGAATCTGTCTGAATTTCCACAATGACTACTTCTTCGAATGATCCTTTCAATACTGGATCCTCTACCAAGCCTCCGATCTTGGTGAGGAATGAGTATAACATTTGGCAGAGAAGATTGCTCCATCACCTGTCTGTCAATAGCTCAGGTTGTTGGACATCTGTGGTACATGGACCACATAAGCCAATGGTGAATGATCCGGAACAAACCAGTTGGTTCCAAAGAAGAAGGAGCAATACTCCGATGAGGACAAGAAGTTGTTTGAAATCGATGCAAAAGCCCATGGAATTTTGGCTATGGCTATTCCTAATGAGATTTACTCTGGGCTTCTGCATTGTGAGTCTGCTCATGACCTCTGGAAAGCCATCAAAGAACAATTTGGTGGTACTGATGAGGTTTTAGCAACACAGGGAAATCCTCGCCCAACAATATGAGACTTTCTCTCATAGAAAGGGTGAGACTCTGACTCAACAATTTGAGCGGTTTTCATGTTTAATCTCTGAATTGAAAATGGTTAAACATGAATATACCAGGAGTCAGATGAACCATAGATTCCTAAGATCACTGCCTGAGAGATGGAACACATATACCATTGTTCTACGCTCAAATGCTGATGTTGATCGCCTATCTCTCACCCAACTTCATGGGAAACTGCTTACATTCGAGAGAGAGATAGAGCAGAAAAGGAAATTGGTTCATCTGGCAAGCTTACTGAGGATTTTGTCCAAGGGAACACTGCCCTGATTGGACATCAAGAGTCAGAATATGCGTCATCTGAAAGCCAGTATGATGAGCATATTGATTTCTCTACAAACACTTCTGAGCCTGCCTTTGTGAGTGTTGATAGTTATTCTGCTGGTAGTAATAGTGACAATCTATGTTTCATCATGGATGATCTCAAGGGGATTGCTGATGATGACTTAGAAGAGATGGATATTTTGAGCCAAATGGCCTTGATAAATATCAGATCTCAGAAGTTCTACAAAAGAACTGGAAGGAAATTCCCAGGACTCTCTGGCAAAACCAAAGTTGGTTTTGACAAGAGTAAGTTGAAGTGCCATAAATGCCACAGGCTTGGACACTTTGCAAGAGAATGTAGATCATCTGGATCTAACTCTCCTGCACCTTTTGTGACTTTCCCTGGCAATAGTCAACAACAGAGGGCAACAACCTGTCAATTCTGGTTATCATCATCAACCACAATCTCCTGCATATTTTGTTCCACAGGGGCCAATGCCATATCCATACCCCTGCTATTACATGCCACAACCAGGCCAGGTTCAAGCACCCACTGCTCAGCAACCACATGCACTCCCTGAGCCTCAACCATCCCAATCTCATCAACCTAATCAACTTCAACAACACAGCTTCTTCACACCAGGAGTTGTTGACTGGAGCAGCTTACCAGATGATGTGTCTGGTAATGAACAACTGTTCTCAGGTGCTGGTCAACATGGTGGTGAGCATCCTTTTGGAAATCTAGCTCTCATGACTTTGGAATCCTCTGATGGATCATCCTCAAGTACCTCTTCAACAAAGGTATCACAGGTATCCTCTGAGGCTAAGGCCAAATTATGTTCTGAAACTTGCATAGCAGCATTTGCCTCTATTAGAGAAGCAAATGTGGCTTTAATCAATAAAAATGTAGAGCTAGAACAAATAATTTCCAAAAATAAAGCTGAGTTTGAGTCTGTGCTGAAAGAGAAAACTGATGAGATTTATAAATTAAAATGCCAAATCTCTGATGATAAGGCTAGGGAGGATGTACTCTTAGAGAAGTACAAAGACCTCAAAGATACTCTTGCTGTCACCCAAGTAGAGTGTGATCGATGGGTACAATCTTGCAAGGGCTTTGAAATGCTTCTTAGTAAGCAAACAGCTTCCAATGTGAAGTTTGGAATTGGTTATAATCACACTGCTCCTCCTACAGTTTTGCTTCAAGAGCAGGAGTAGAATCTGATGGAGAAAGTAATGACCAATCCACCTCATCATGTGATTCACTACTTGATAAAGCACCATCAGTAGTTGAAGTCAGTAGTAATCCCTCTGTGAACCTATCAGCTGATATTGATGGTTCAACTGCTGACACTCACATGATCAATGAGTTGATCAACCCAAGTGTTATCCCTAGAAGTACTGAGGGTACTGGAGAGCAGGGGATAACATCTGGAGTTCAAATCCCAATAACTGACAGCACTAAAGAGAAGAAAACTGTCAGTAGGAAGGATTTGAAGCCTACTAAGGGAGTTGACAAGAAGGCAAAAAGTGCTTCTAAACTGCTGAAGAGCAAGTCTTCAGTAGTTTCATCTTCTTCAGTTGATGATCAACAGAAGATGAAGAAGAAACCATGTGAAATATGTGGTCTATTCAATCATCTCACAGATGATTGTTGGTACAAAAAGGGATCCAAACTCAAACAAAAGGAGAAAATTAAAGAAAACTTGGCTAAAATGAAAACTGAGTTTGAGTCCAAGTTTGTACCAGCAGCATCAAATCCTGTTACTCCTATGTCCAAAAAGAAATCTAAAGGGAAGGAGTGCAACAGGCAATAGCTGAGGTTGCTCAAAAGAAGATGGTGCAACACAAGACTCATCATCAAACACCAATACCAATGTGTCTGAAGAGCTGAAAGCTCTTTCCCAGAATCAGACACAGCTGGTAATGATGGTTCAACATCTGTTGGGAAGAGTTAACCAACTTGATGGCCCTGTGTTGAAACCCCAGAAAAGGAGATCCAAGCCAAAGGATTCCTCTTCTACACCATCTCCTTCACCTCAAGCTATTGTGCCCAATAAACCTGTTAGTTTACCATCTATTGATGAGACCAGGCCCAAAACCAAAAGGTTTGGGTCTCCAAAACTAACTGATTGTTTATTAATGCAGGTTTCTTCAACATGCCAAAGTAGCATCTGGTATGTAGACAGTGGGGGATCTATGCATATGACTGGGAACAACTCACTTCTTAATGACTACTCTCCAGGAAGGAAGGGTTTTGTTTCCTTTGGCAATGATGCAAGAGGTTACATCATCGGGAAGGGCTTTGTTTCCAATGGGGAAATAAGGTTTGATGATGTCAACCATGTGGAAAATCTCAAGTATACCTCTTGAGTGTCAGTCAAATGTGTGACAAAGGCCATGTTGCCCTTTTCACAAGCCAGAACTGCAGGATTCTGTCATCCAAAGTTCTGAGTTTGATTGACAAGGTATTGGATGCTCACACTCTCCTGAAGGCCAACAGGACAGGAAGAGTGTATGCCTTAGATCTTTCCAAGAAAATAGATCTCAAAGGCCATCCTTGCCTATTTTCCAAGGCCTCTCCTCAAGAATCTAATCTATGGCATAGAAGGCTGGGACATGTTAACTTCAAGAACATGAATCAGCTGATACACCATAGTTTAGTAAGGGGAATGCCTATGAAGGAGTTCAAGTGTGAAAACAACTGCACTGCTTGTTTGAAAGGAAAACAGCACAAGGTTTCATTCCCACCTATTGAAGAACCAAAGTCCACTGCCTGCTTACAACTTCTTCACATGGATCTCTTTGGTCCTGTGAGAGTGATGAGCATGGCAAAGAAGAAATACTGTCTGGTAATTGTGGATGATTACTCCAGATTTGTATGGACTTTCTTTCTACATTCAAAGGATGAAGCTGCACAGAAGATCATAAACTTTGTGTTGTATGCTGAGAAGCAGTATTCCCTCTCAGTCAAGTGTATTAGAAGTGACAATGGAACAGAATTCAGGAACAATACACTTGATGAGTTCTACCTTTCCAAGGGAATAAAGAGCAGTTTAGTATTCCAAGAACTCCTGAACAGAATGGAGTTGTGGAGAGAAAGAACAGGACCCTCATTGAAGCTGCAAGGTCTATGTTGGCTGATTCTGGACTGCCATTGACCTTTTGGGCTGAAGCTGTCAACACAGCATGCTATGTGCAGAATAGAGTGCTAATAAATCAGAGGTTGATGAAGACTCCATATGAAGTTCTACATCATTTGGCCCCTCTCATTTCATTCTTAGAGCATTTGGTGTCCCTGTTTCATTCTCAACACAAAGGATCAGCTCCAGAAATTTGATCCTAAGGTGGATGCAGGGTACTTTGTTGGTTATTCATCAACTTGCAAGGCATACAGAGTCTTCAACTGCAGAACAAAGATGGTTGAAGAGACTCTACATGTCAAGTTCAATGAATCTCCAAAGGACAAGATTCCACAAAGCCCTGTGGAGCTCTTTGATTTGGACATACTGCAATATGTTCCTTATCAATCTCCTGCTGTTGCTCCTGTCAACAGTTCACCACCTGGTGTTACTGCTGAAGATGATGATGGTAGTAATCACCTCTTCAGGTTTAGTGACCAACTGCCTGAGTCCTCTAAACCTGATGCTCCTGTAGCTCCAGCACCCATCCACAAAAATGCTGATGAGATTTCTGCATCCTCAACTTCATTTGAGTTGCCACCATCTTCATGGTTTCAAGAATCTGCATCAACATCTGCTGCTGCTGAAGGTCCTACAAACACTTGCACAGATTTGATTGTTTACCAAGAGCTGAAAAATCACCCAATGTCTCAAATCCTTGGTGATATCAATGCTGGTGTTTCAACCAGAAGCCAGTTGTCCCATTTCTGCTTCTATGCTCTCTTCATCAGTCAGCTAGAGCCAAGAACTATCATGTAGCTTTGAGAGACAATGGATGGGTTGAGCCATGCAGCTTGAGCTTCTTCAGTTCAAAAACAGCAAGTGTGGGAGCTTGTTCCTCTACCCCCAGGTAAGTGTGCAATAGGCACTAAATGGGTGTTTAGGAATAAAACTGATGAAAATGGGCTAATTGTTAAGAACAAGGCCAGACTGGTTGTGCAGGGGTTTGCACAAGAAGAAGTATTGATTATGATGAAACCTTTGCCCCTGTAGCCAGACTGGAGGCAATTAGATTGTTTTTAGCCTATGCTGCACTCCACAATCTTAAAGTTTTTCAAATGGATGTCAAAAGTGCTTTTCTATATGGTAACATAAAAGAAGAAGTTTATGTGTGTCAACCACCAGGCTTTGAGGATAACACCCAGAATGGGTATATAAGCTTGATAAAGCTCTTTATGGGTTGAAACAAGCACCTAGAGCCTGGTATGAGACCTTATCAAACTTTCTTCTACAGAATAATTTCACTAGAGGCTCCATAGATAAAACTTTATTTATTAAGAAGGTGATCAGCATAAGCTACTTGTTCAAATTTATGTTGATGATATTATATTTGCATCCTTGATCCCCAATTGTGTGAGGAATTCCAAAACTTATGCAACAGAAGTTTGAAATGATGTGCAATGGGAGAATTACAGTTCTTTCTAGGTTTGCAAATCAAACAAAAAGCTGATGGAATTTTCATTCATCAGTCTAAATACACAAAAGATCTTTTGAATAAGTTTGATTTACAAAACTGTAAACCCGTTCTACTCCCATGTGCAACACCACACAATTGGATGTTGATCAGAAAGGTAAAGCTGTTGATGAAACTCTTTACAGATGTATGATTGGTTCCTTGATGTATTTAACAGCTTCTAGACCAGATATTATGTTTGCTACATGTGTTTGTGCTAGATTTCAGGCTGCACCTAAGGAGTCTCATCTGATTGCAGTCAAGAGGATCTTTAGATATCTGCAAGGTACACAATCTCTAGGCTTATGGTATTCCACTGGACATTCTTGCAAATTAGTTGCTTTCTCTGATAGTGACTATGCAGGGTGTAAGTTGACCAGGAAATCAACTTCTGGTGGATGTCAATTCCTAGGCAACTGTTTGATTTCTTGGCAGAGTAAGAAACAAACATCTGTTGCTACATCCACTGCTGAAGCCGAGTACATTGCTGCTGCAAGTTGTACATCCCAAGTACTCTGGCTTCAGAATCAACTTTTGGATTATGGCATTACAGAGACTAAGACTCCATTATTAATGGATAGTGCTTCAGCTCTTTGCATTGTCAAAAATCCGTCCAGCACTCTAGGACCAAAATATAGAAATTAGACATCATTTTATAAGAGATTGTTTTGAAAAGGGTCTAATTAATCCTATGTTTGTGCCTAGTGCTGATGAGCTTGCAGACATTTTTACTAAGCCTTTGGATAGTTCAACTTTCCACAACCTGGTGTGTTAAGGCTTGGTATGCTGCAGCTAGAATAAGTGACAACTACTGATGATCTCAGTATTACTGATGATCATTGGTAACCATGTCACATATAAGTACTGATGAGTTATTTTACCCTCAGTAGTTTTTATAACTACTGAAGGCTAAATGCTTTAAGTACTGTACTTTATCTGTTCTAAACTACTGATGTAGTTACAACTACTGATGCACTTACAACTACTGAAATCAGTAGAACGATAAGTACTGATGTCCTATGAAACAACTGAAAACAGCAAAAAGGCTGATGAGTACGTGTGAGGACAGTATGAAACAGCTGAAAGGCTATGAATTGACGACAACTACTGATGAGTACTCTCTCTTCAGTAGTTCACAAACTGCTGTTTCTTCATAAACAACTGAAGCAATACCATGTCTTCAGTAGTTTCACAACTACTGATGACTAACACCAAGTCTTCAGTTGTTTACAACAACTGATGGCAAAACCAGGTCTTCAGTAGTTTCACAACTACTGATGACTAATACCAAGTCCTCAGTTGTTTCAACATCTGAAGTCCAACTTGTCTTCAGTAGTTTTTTTTTTAAAACTACTGATGCCTAAATCAGAGACTTCAGTTGTTTCAACGTCTGATTGTAAACACCATGTCTTCAGTTGTTTTATAACTGCTGACCACACCAATACCATCAGTCGTTTCAAACCTCTGAAAGTTAATACCACGTCATCAGTTGTTTCAAATACTGATGACTAACACCAAAACCTTCAGTCGTTTCATACCCGTACCCTATATATACTGATCCCTCTTTCAGAGTTTTTCATTCTTTCACGACCTAAAATTTCAAAAGCTCTGAAAATCTTTCACCTTCATTAATGGCGACCATGCAACTCAAGCCTCGACACAACTGTGTCGCGTACCTCACTAAATCGCCCTTCTGGACCAAATTCGATAATGCTATAGATCTTATGGTCCAATCACCACTGAAAACGGCCTTCCTCCTAAATCCAATCATTTATGCCGATTCGCTACATCAGTTTTGGACGAATGCAACTGTTAATGGAGAATCTATCCATTCGTCCATCAACTCTCATAAGATGGTCTCTACTGCTACCATCCGCCAGATATTACTATAGATGATGCTGCCTACCCTGTTGGATATCCTAAGCGCCAAATTGATCTTTCATTTGGACAACATGGATATCAAGGCGATCTTAGTGCTTCGACCATCCTGAAGAAACATTTTCCAGATGCTGAACGATTGATATTTCATATGGTAAATGTTTGCCTGGCCTCGAAGACTTCTTCTTGGGATCAACTGTCTTCCAGATGGCAACAGGTACTGTTCTCTATCCTTGAACAAGAACCACTAAACTTTTCTGAATAATTTTTCTTGAAATCAAGGATATGGCCACAAACCCACTTTCTAACCGTTGGATACTATATCCTCGGTTATAATGGCCATAATAGAGAATCAGCTTTATGCTGAGGGACTAGTTGGTCTGGGAGTCCCTGCTTTGGCTGTATTGCCGGAGGTATACTCCCTGACACAACACTGACCAAACTCTTAAACAGGCTGCCAAGCTGCGCAAACCCACGCAGCTGGAACCCCAGCCTCCACTTCCACATCCAAAGTCCCCTCCAAACCCACAAAAGAAGCCTAAGAAGCTACTCAGGGAGTTGAGTCCCCTGAGGATGCTCCTGCTGCACCAAAGCAGGTTATCTCTACTGGAAATAACCCCCCAGTAGAGACTATGACTCCACCAACCGAAGCCGCTCAGGTTTCCTCTCAAAAGGAACCTGATGCAACCACTCAAAGGGAAGCCACACTGCTGGGATCCTCCTCACTTGAGGGGATTACCATTAAAGAGCACCACTCGCCCCGGGTGCACACTGCTTCCACACCCTCTCCTGATGCAACGCCCCCTCAAAGCCCTACAATAATTGTTGCAAAAGTGCTGACGCAGTTGCATTCCTCACCCCCCACCCAGACACCAATCACTACTGGGATAACCTCAACACCTGAGGGGAGGATCACAATGCTTCTGTCAACCCACAGCACAAGGGTTATCATGTTCCATCTCCTGTGTAGACAAGGAGGTGCGACCTTCTGGTGAGGCTGCCACTGCCCCTGACTCAGCAAATGACCAGGATGCAGTTGGTAACGTCTCTAAGACCTCACCAGCGCAACAGCTGATGAAGGACATAGTCCTGAGGCTAAGTCCCCGAGACCAAGAACAAGGGCACATGCTATAATTGATCTACACTCAAGGCATGTTAATCCTGACTCTGTCAGGACGTCAGGTGATTCAGTATCAACTGATGATGACCTGAGCTTCTTCTATGATGTAGTTGCTCAAAACACCATCCTAGAGGATGAGGTTAGCAGACTCAAAGAGCTGCTGGCCAAGATGTCTTAGGATGAAAGTCCATCTGCCACCACAATACACCCACAGATGGCACCTTCTTCTGAAGGTCCCCTAAACACTGAGCCAATACATACTTCCAAGCCACCAGCCTCTGCTTTTGGCACTGATTCTCAGGAACAGAACCATCCTGATCAATCAGTTGCTAACCTTCAAAAATCCCTACCTCAATCACTCCCATGATCACAGATATAGTGATCAAAGTCATTGATGAGAGGCTTCCTACAATAATACAACCCCTGGTGGAGGATTGGTGACCAAATCACTTTCTACTGCTCTACTACCAACCCTTGCACCCAATGCAACCAAAAAGGGGAGAGTCAGTCAGTTAAAGGAAAAAGGAAGAGGACAGATGGGGAGAAAGAAAGAATCAGAGAAGGTAAATGAGAAGGAGTTGGCTGTTATAAGTGTGGAGGAGATTGAGTTTGATCATGAGAAGGAGAAGGAGAGTGAGAAGAGAGCTGAAGTGAATGAAAGTCAAAAAGACTTTCATGTCACATATCAAAAGAGGAAAGAAGGAGAGTCTGAGAAGGAGAAGGAGCTGAATGATATGGTGAAAGAAGCTGATGCCAACCATAACCGTTCAATGGATAAAATCATTGATCAGTTATAGGCAGAGTTTTGACATCCAACAACTAGACTCCGAGATCAGAAGGTTGGAGACAGAGGAGATCAACTCAAGATGGGCTAGTTATGATGCCTTAGAAAGAGAAAGGCTGGAGATAATGATTAGATTTGTAGCCAAATACTTGGGAAGATCTCTGATAGAAATAAGGGCCTGGACCAGGGACAACATCTTGGCAATAACCACCAAGATTTGTTCGTCTGAAGCATACTCCAGGGTTTAGTGATTGAGGCATTAAATGAAGCTGGGGTTGGGAACCGA
Source organism: Flaveria trinervia (assembly GCA_025506515.1). Lineage (NCBI taxonomy): Eukaryota > Viridiplantae > Streptophyta > Magnoliopsida > Asterales > Asteraceae > Flaveria > Flaveria trinervia. Next base: position 75,577,347 of record CM046448.1, read on the forward strand.
AAAGAACTGACAAAATTTACTAAAGCCTTCCTTACAGCCAAAATGCTAAAACAGTCTGAAAAGCCTCTATCCTCAAAATCACTACCTCCACAACCCACTAAAACAACCCCTTTACCCTCTAAACCAACCATCCAACCCACAAAACCAAATCCTTTACCCCCAAAACCCACTGCCAGTGATGTACCTAGACAAAAGAAAAGAAAGGTACTGAGGGCTGATGAAGAAGAAGAGGAGGATGAAGACAGACTGCCACTCTCTGCAGTTATCACTTTGCCTAAGGCTAATCCAATGTCCATCACTCCTGCTTCTCAAATGCATGCTGTGATGATAAATTGAAGAGGAACAGATGCAAAGACATGATGAGGAAATGCTGAAAAGCATTGACAAAGCATATGCCACATCCTCTTCAATGATTAGCATGAAGAAAGAAGTCTTAAGATTGTACACCCTTGCTAATACCTTCAATACCAAAGGAAAAAGTAAGGATATGGCCTGATCCTAGGGTGGCACACAGGATTGTCAAGAAAGAAATTCCTTCAAAATACAAGGGCCGAGTGAAGAGGGTTGTCGACGAAGACATCACTGTGGTTCTTGTAGTGTCCCCCTGGGAAATTGTAGAAGAGTTCAAGAAAGCTTATGAAGCCAAACCCACCCCAAAAGATGTTGGAGAATAAAATCATAAAGAAGGATTGGTTTACAAAAGACTTGAAAACTTCAAACAAGATGAGCTCAACCTGCTCTTAGAAGGGACTCATCCAGATGAGTTTGCTTACAGACAAATAACCACGGTTGAGCTCAAGAATGGAAAACAGGCCAAGTACATCTCTGAAGTGTATGGCCGAGAAGGATTTTGATGGTGTGCCCGAGGTGCTGACAATGGATGAGCAGATCATGTTTCTAAGGGCTTACACCAGGGAATCCTATAGGCTGATACACGGGAAGTAGATCTCATGGTTGGGGTAACAGCTCAGTGTCCAAGTCCCCAATACAGAGCTCCCAACCATATCATGCAAAACAGATCATCAGAGACTTCTTCCCAGGCCGGTGCTGAAAAGGGTCACTTCTCATCTGATCAAGAGGATAAAAAGACCAATCTATCTGCCAAAATAAGTGGGACTCGTCAATAACTTAGAGGTTTTGGCTGCATTGGTTCAGGGGGAGTTTGTTGGACTAAAAGAACCAATGAGCCTGATCAGAGAAACCTCTAAGTCCCACAGGACATCACAACAGCTGAAGAAGACCTGATCAGCTGTTCTACAAAGTCTGAAGAATACAACTGCTGAAGTATTTCTGAAGTACTGAAGACAAAGACTGAGACAACAGCTGAAGATCTAAAGTCTGAAGACTTCAACAAGTACTGAAGACAAAGACTGAAGATCAACAGCTGAAAGACAAAGTCTGATGTTCAAGTACTGAAGACATCACTGATGCTAACAGCTGATGACAACAGCTGAAGAGGGCTTCTTCAGTTGTTGTGATGGTTTTTCTTCATCAGTGGTTTTCTTTTCTTTCAGTAGTTTGTTTACTTTTCTGTAGTTTTGTTTCCTTTTCAGTACTTGTAAACAACTGAAGAGGTTGTTCTTCAGTTGTTGTAGTATCAGTAGTTTTATGTTTTTCAGTAGTTGTAAATAAGATATTTAACACTTAGGAACATTTGTAAGAAGATGTCAGTTGTTCATCTTCAGTAGTTGTTAAACATCAGTAGTTATAAAACGGTTACATGTCACTTTCAAGTGACATCAGCCTACGTCATTCTTTCTTTATAAGGAAGGATGACTCACCTGTAATCGTGCCATTGAGGCCGACAATCTTAATGCAATATTCATTTTGTCAGATATTTCTCTCTCTATAACAAAATTCTTTTATCGCTTTATATCGAATGTTCTTGCTTGAATTTGTCTAATTCTGAGCTATTCCGCTGCGATATCTGTTCAATCGATTAAACCAAGAGGCTGAGATCCTAACAAATTATAACAAGATTAATGTTATAACCTTAAGAACTTAAAGAGAATTGCAAGAGCAAGAAGAAGATAAATGAATAACTTTTGAAAGTGTATACAAGAGGTGCATTTTCTTATTTACGTTAAGATTATATTTATACTACAAAGATCAATCATTTTGATAGACAAGATAAACTATTTTGATAAATAAATAACATAATAAACTTATCTATAAATTTGACAAAGAGTTCATCTAATTGCCATAGTAATAATTCATAATAGAATTAATAATATTACATGTACCATAGTAGACTTGTATGCATTCTATTCACCATATCCCATCACAAATTAACACATCAAGCCAACCACTTTTCTCAACAATCTCAATTACAATAGCATAATATGATGGACCGATTCTAATAGTATACAATTTCGACTACTAACGACCCATTTTCATTCCTTAAATAATTAATCGCAGTCATTCCAATCGTTTTAACTTGTTTCTTGTTTGTCACCCCGAAAACCATATTGCTTACCTGATTCATTATAAAAAGTTACAACACTAAAGGATTATAAAATCTGAAGGAAAATAAAAAAAAGAAGAAAGATTAGGAACAAGAATATACCAGTTTCCCGTTCTCATCAACAGACATGGGATTCTCAACGACTACGGTTTGAGTATGCGAATGAGGCATTTCCTGAAGAATATGTGACAAAAATTGTTTCAAAAGCAGTACATCACGTAAACCCATTTTGATACTTCTTCCTAAAACAACCCATATCTAGGCAAACCCATTTTGGTCAGAACCAAATTCATACCATTTTTAAAACTAAACCACTTTCAGCCCATTCATATTGCGAGGCTTATAAATCACCATACATGATTACAAAAGTGCCAAAAATACATTCTGTCTTTGGAAAGGAAACGCTTATTTAAGCCGACATGATATAGCAGGAACATGAATCGCTTGAACCTCATAGTTCTTTCTTTTCAAATTTTGTTTTTTCTTAGGTAAGTTAGTTGTTCACAAATCATAGACACGCCTCTATATATATTCTCGAGAATAAAAAGGTCAAAAGAAAGCAACTCACTGTTGAAGACGACGACATTGACCCTGAAACGGGAGCCCTTCCATTGGACGTCTATGACAAAGAGACATATAAATCATAGGTATTGTAACCAGTCAAATTTTAACCAACAATTGCCACATTTCCTCCTTTATGTAGTAAACGCAAAAGTTTTATGAAATTGTTCATTAAAATAAGTTTCTTTCAACAGCTCGTGATAAATGAATATGATAATAAGAAATATTAAAACTAAAATACATAGATATAGGTTATGTATATACTGTACTTACATTGATATTTGTAATGTACTGACAGACTGCACATTTAACCGAAGGAGCACCAAATGGATACATCAGGGTTATTTGGCAATTTGCACAACTGACTTGAGCAAGCTGGTTTGAAACTTTCAAAAAAGGACAAACAGAACACTTAGAATTTGAGATTGCCTAACTATAATAATGAAACCAATTAAATATCTTTTAACCTAGATTACAAGAATCCTAAATATCTCAAATGATAATTGATCTCTAATTGATAGAAAACAATTAAATACACTAACAACTCTAAAGTTCCCATTTATTGCCTTGTCTTTCTTTTTATGTTTTCTATTGTTGACCATGAGAAGCCTTTAGGGAAAGCTCACGCCCCCCACCGACACCATGCTCACCAATGAGACCCAAGTGAAAGCCAGGTGTTAGGATTAAGTGATGCAAGAAGAACACCATCACACACACACACGGAAAGCAGCAAATTAACATGAGGGATTTGATGTTGTTCGGTGAGTGTGACCTATGTGCAAGGGTTACGACTAGAGTCTCTTTATTAGCACAGAATAAGAACTACAATACATGATATGGATATATATAAAGACTAACTATTCAACTTAGTGAACAAGAATACTAAACATGGGCCCAAGCTCATAGCCTTCACAAACCTAACAATCTCCCACTTGAAGACTTAGTGATAAACTTTAGTCTATCATTCAAGCACAAAGTAACTTAGTTATGTAGTAACACCAGTAATTTTTAAACAAGTCTTCCACGCCCATTTCCAAAAAAAACAAGCTAACCCTCATTATCAAGTACCAGAAGCGTCAAATCTCCCAAGCTCGAACTCAGCCACGGCTAGTCTCGCTAACGACTCATCCTCTAGCTCAACTAGTTTGGACACTCCATTAGCTCTAGAGATACACTAAGAATCATATCACTCTCCAAATTCAACAATCACCAGGAAAGAATTTTCTAGTTGTAATCTTCAAAAACCCGACGCTTCTTTTTTAGTATACCCTGGATACATATCGTGCTCCCATTGTCATTAAATCTCCTGAACAGTTTAGACTTTCAAACTCGTTTAACTAACATCCCTGCTCCAGACTTTATGTTTGCAGAAAGAACTCTCTTAGCATCAAATTTAGCAAACAAAATTTTGTCGTGCTTAACCGGGATGGTCATGCATCCCTCAACATGGAATTCAACCATATACAATAATCACCTTCCAGTTACCACCACCAAACCTTGTTTATCTTGACAAACTAAACAGTTTTTACTTCAGTCCCGGAATCACTAAGATATTCTTAAGGTTCTATGTAGTTCCCAATGAAGTAACCAAATTAATATCCCCCAAAATCACCATATTTCATATTCATCATCAATTCCTTGTTATCCATGGCGTTGAACGAAGCCCTTAAATCCATGACCCAATAGTCCACACTGTTTGTCACACCGAGTATCAATGTATCATCATCATAAACATTTCCAGCAGCAATGTTTAATTCCTTTGTATTCAATGCTGACTCTTCACATGTACCACCTCATTGTAGCTCCAACATTTCACATTCTTCTTAGGTTTAAATGAACTCGTTCCCCGACTCCCATCTTCACCCAAAATCAGATATCAAATACCTTTTGATATCTTCACCCAAAATTAGATCCCAAATACTTTCAAAAGTGAAACTAGTAGTCTCCATCGAACTTGAAATTACGGTCAAAAGTTCAGACCAACTTTCAAGCAGAGGTGACAACGGTAGTAGAGCCTACACATCATCTACAAACTTAATACTAATAGATACAAATCTCGCCAAGATTGAATTAAGTTGTCAATGTGAGAAGTCATTGAACTTCCTTTTTTCATCCTTGTATTCAAATCCCTTGAATCAGGAATACTTTATTTGCAGTTGAAGTTTTTTCATACATATTTGGAAAATATGTTAAGCATATCATAAGTCGTAGTTTCTTTCATGATATTCAAAGCCACACTTTTAGTTAGCGCTAATGTAATAACCACCCTGACCCTTTTGTCTTTCAATTCCTATTCAACTTGTTCCATCTTCGCAGGCATTTACCCTACCAAAACCATATCTAGATCCTTTTGACATAACAGTGCTTCTATTTGCATCTTCCACCAACCAAAATCAAAACCATTAAACTTCTCGATTACAACCTTCCAATCTTCAGTCGTAAACGAGAGATAGACAAAATGATGAAATAGTGAATGTCATAATAATGGCATGGTTTTTCTACTGAACACTGTCTAGGGAACTCGACCCACTGTTCTTGTTCATAAATTAGTTCCAAAGTTGATTAAAAAACAGACAAACAAAACCACAAAGCAAAGCAAACCTAAACAACAAACCCAATACCCAAATCAAATTAACCTAATCAAACCATAATTAAGAAACAAGAAACGAGTGAACCTGTTTTCCTCTTTTGATTGGTAGTTGCAAAATCGGTTATAGACAAAAAAGATTCACGATGATGCGGCCGCCCTAGGCAATGATGACTGTGAAGTTCTTGTTTCAGAAGCAAGGCAACGACAATTGAGTGCAACAACAAAAATCACAAGGAAACGACACGACTTTGATTCTTCTCAATCATAACGGCGGTGGAGTAGCGACAACTCTTAGCGGCAACGACGACTCAAGAGATAGAACCCTAATCAAATTGCGATAGTTTTACGGGAAAATCGATGGCGAAGAGGCGAATCCAAGGGTTTTCAACTCCAAACCCTAATTACAAAACATGTATTGTGTAATAGAAACTGATCCACCATCTTTAAATTTAAAAATCGAACACTACTTGAGCGTTAGCTATGATACCACTTGTTAGGATTAAGTGGCATAATAAAACACTATCACACACACGCACGAAAAGCAGTAAATTAACACGAGAGATTTACCGCACTTCGGTTAGTATGACCTATGTCCATGTGATGCAACTAAGGTTCCTCTTTATTAGCAAAGTATAAGGATTAGGATACATGACATAATAAATATAGATATAAACTAGGGTCTACAACTTAGTGAACAAGAAACTAAACATGGGCACAAGCCCAAAGCTTTCACAAAGCCATCAAGCATGTGCCGTTCAAAGGGTTAAGATAGAAACTAGTGGAAGCTAAATTCGAACATAAGTCCTCTGCTAGAGAGGAATCATGCGCTTACCATAGTGCCACCCCTTAAATGTTAAATGGCCTTGTCTTCTCCTCATCAATGAGTGCTACACATGGCAACTCAATGGGTTATTTTGAATTAACCGTAAATTGTTTAAAAATGTCCAAAGGTTGAGATGATAAATTGTAGTTCCAAGTTATTCAGAACCACTGGTCATTTCATGGGCTTCACCAAATTTTATAAATCACACTTAACAATTTTATACTAGTCATTTCATAGGCTTCACCAAATTTTATAAATCACACTTAACAATTTTAAAGTGGTGCAAGATTTACAAAATCATTAAAAGGAATCTCCACGATGGAAAATAAATTATCAAGGTATACCTGGTGCAAGATTTACAATATGACAGCATGAGCATCTAACACTTGTAGCACCACGTGCATACATTAGCAATATGCGGCAGCCTCCACAAATCAGTTGGGCCATTTCCATCCCTGAGGTATACCAACTATACGATTAAAACGAAAATAGAAACAAATATGATGTGATGTCTATCTGGCCTTCAGAAGGAAGAAGAAAGAATTTGTGATTTCATCTCCAAGATCATCACAAATAACCTTTTTATAATTATAAATTAAAGGAATGTTTTTTTTTTCGAATGCCAACCCAATCTATTCTATTACTTTATTTCATGATAATAATAGGTAAATAAGTGACCGTGAGTATCGTTTTAGGAAAAAAAGTTCCAGTTTTCTTGAGAGTTTTAGGAAAAAAAAAGTTCCAATTTTCTTGGGACTTCCCTAAATGGGAAACAGTGCAATTTGCAAGTAACCGGTGAGTATTGTTTGGACCTAATCAATGTCATCAACTTTATGTAATGATTGCTAATGACTGTAAATATAAAACCTTGAAAGTTTCAGAAACAGAAAATGTTATAATTTGTATGGACTTCCCTAAATGGAAAGCAGTGCAATTTACATGTTACCGGTGTGTTATCATGTAATACATTAAGGTTTAGTATAGGAAGAAAAAGAACTACACACTGTATATTCTCATCAAGATCACCCACAACTAGTTGTAATCATACATCAATATCCATAAACAAAATTAGCAAGCCTTTAATAACATCCAAATGTATGGTAACTTGTTAACAGTACAACAAACAACTAAGCAAAATTAAAGAAAAGAAAATAAACTAGCTACTTCTAAACTTGTTAACAACTAATCAAAGTCATGAAGATAAGAGACTTTAATCAATGGAGGAATGGTACCTTGTGGGGGAACGGAGGTAATCGTATTACATAATGCACAGCAAACGTTCGAAGCTCCTCTAGGATACAACAAAATGCTCCTACAACCACTGCACACTGTTCGGCTCTGCATATTTCTCTCAACTGCAAACAGCCCCAAAAGTACTGATAAACCCTAAAATTCGCAAAATCCAAACAATTACGTGTTCAGATTGATATTAACATCATCAGAAACACCGATTATCGATTATTAAACGGAATTACGTCATGAAAACACAATCCGGTAAATTATTATGATCAAATTAAAGGTTACCTGAACAAAAACGACGGATCCAGATACCGATTAATTGCTTAATTTCTTGATTAACGATTTGGAAATCGTTCGTGTGGAAATTATCTGTCATCAACGAGCATTGTTGAGAACTCAGAAGAGAATCGTGTTTGAGTACGTTGAAAAGAGGAAAGAAGGAGATTTGAGTCCGTTGAAAGAGAGCGTCTTATCGTTATTTTATATTTTCTTTAGAGCCCTATGGAGACGCACTTTAAATTTTTTTTTCACGGCCGTAAACACACTTACCTGTTATATTGGTTTGCAAAACATTAAATCGTGACTTTTTAAAATGTTACGGTCGTATTGATCGTTACGGCCCGTATTGATCGTACGACTCGTATTGATCGTTATGGCCCGTAATGATTTTAATTCACGGGGCCGTAACAATTCTTATGACCGTAAGTAAAATTTCCTATTTTTTTAATTTTTTTCTTTAAATTTTTATTTTTTTCAATAAATGTTTTAAAATTAATTTGGTTATAGTACTTTTTTAGTTTAATATAAATTAAGTTAATTCGTAAATATGTATTTTATAAGAGAAAAAAATAAAGATAAAGAATTTGAATTTACTTTAAAGGTTTATATAGATATATATATATATAAAAGTAAAATTTTAAACTTAAAATTATTATAAGTGTATGTTATTGATACATCAAATTTATTTTATTCTCTTTATATTTTTCTATAAACAAATATAGATACATATAGAGAGATAGAAACAATAAGGTGTTTCAATAACATAAATGGGTATTATATAACTCAAACCTTATTTTTATAGGCTAATTAATTTTAAAATATAACATGTTAATATTGTTATTAAGATATTTTATTATTCTTTCTATGAATATATTATAAATACATATATTTGTTATTGATATATATTTTTTTCTGTCCACACACACAGTAATATATATATATAGAGAGAGAGAGAGAAAAGAGGAAGAATAATGTTGTAATAACACAAATTACTAATGTTTTTTTTTGTAATTTACTTACAAACATTTCAGATAATTAAATACTACACTCACAAATTTCTAGAGAACGGAATATGAATGCTCCAAGTAAAACATTTATTTATATAACTTATAAATAAGTGTTTTATAAAAGTGAAAAATAATCCCAAAAAATATTATTAATTAATAAATCATAAATGAATGAAAATTGTTAAAAATATCAACAAAAAAATCAGTATTTTATTTACGGTCATAAGGCTCATTACAGCTCTATCATTACGGGTCGTAATGGACAATATGGTCGTTAAAATATGAAATTACGGGTCGTAATGGATAATCGGGCCGTAAAAAATCATGAATTGACTGATTTGATATTTACAGACCAATACGGCCTATGAAGACTCTTATTGGCCTTATCTGGGGCGTTCAGATATCATCTTGGGTGTATATATAACAGATCCCATTAGTATTTGCTATTTAGCTCCATCAACTCCATTTGTTTTATCATATGTAGATTTAAACCAAGTCAGAATGTTTAGAGCGGGTGGTTTTAACTTTCAACTATGATCATTGTAAGAGTATTTATAACTCATCTCACATTTTTATTCTTATAATCATATTAAATATTATTATTTTTATTTTTCAATTAAATAATATTTTTTCATATATTTATCATTATATTTCATCTCTCATTCATTCACAATCATTTTCAAAAAATTAAAAATTTATGGAGTTGTACAATGTATCCTTAAATATAAGAAAATATGGTACAATCTCAATAAATAATCTAACTCTTTCATTCAAAATCACTCACCACTATCCCCATAATATAAATATGAAGACATTATTAGGAGTGAAAGCATTATCAAGTTATGTTAACAATATGCATGTATTTATTAGTAAGGCCTTCTTTTCTATAACATAGTAGTTACGAGATAAATGTACTTGACTTTTTGGTATTAATATCATTAATAGTTGCTTAATTCAGTTAACTATGTCACACATGTGTGTATTTCGCATTCAATAAATCATTATATTTATATTTTCATTAATAAAATACATGAAAGTAGATGCTTTGAAGAATGTCAAGAAAGCCAATTATAACATGCCTTTTATGACTAAACATGGTTAAAACAGTATGTTAAAGCTTCCAAGTTCACTTGTGCACTTAGCCAATCACCTTGATAGCTCTAGCTTTTGTAGTGTTTGTTGGATGAGATGGTTGGTTAATACCTCGGCATTATGGTGATGAAAATGCTTACACAGTCTTAAGAAGTATGAACCAAGAATAATTCTAATTTTTCCATTTTTAAGTGTTTGTTTTTGTCATGTTTCACACCCCGATTCTAGGGCATGATCAGTTGTATCAATCAGACGACAAAGCACAACAAAAAACTTAATCTTACAAGACCACAAAACTAGACTGAATTTAAACCTTAACAATGTTATATAAAATCACACATAGATCATGCTTAAATTACAAAACAACATTATATACATTGCCCTAGGCAGGTCAAATCCAGTCAACAACTTCTACATGAAGTATTTATTCAAACTTAAACTAACTTGACACCTCCTGCACCTACATCATAAGATAAAACACATTACCAACAAAATTGTTGGTGAGTTATAATGGATGACTCTAAAGTAATTATACAACCATAACAAGTGTGCAAGTAAATGGCAACAAATCAAATCTATACCGAAATCACTTCAATGAATATTAGTTTTGACCATATATTCGCCACTTAAAGTTCTACCAAGACTTTACTTTGTTCTGCATTGATTCTCGTCTTTTTTCTAGGTGACTAGCTCTATAGACCTATATGTGTTTAATTGGTGCTCTTAAATGTGGCATGGTACCCTAGTTATATCGGATGACTGCCAAGCAAAAGCATCCATAGTTTTCATTAGCGACTATTTGAAAAATTCCCTAATGGTTCCGGATATAGTTGGTCTGATAACCATGGACTACTAAGGGAACTTTCAGATGAGTACCCATTTATCTAGATTTTCAAAAGGGATTTCTAGTGTTTGCTTTAGACCTACACCATATTATTTATCAATGTGGACTATTGCAATACCTTTTGGTGTTATGAATGTAACACCTGGATTAAAGTTGAAACAAGCCAATTAATAATAATAGGCTTAGCCGGGACTATTTAAAGAAAATAAGCGGGTAATGGAGTATGGAGCGAGTAGACCTTGCGGGATATGTGTTTGGCGAGTTAAATGTCCCGAGAACACCCCGTATATATAAACGGACCAGCTTGAGCAACTCTCATTTGTAATTCAACACCTAATTCTAGAGAGAGTGTAGAGAGAGAAAGTGGAGAGAATTAAAGATTCAAGGCTCAGTTGATCACGAGATTGAAGATCGGTGTTCATGGGCATCCAAACAACATGAAAACACCATGAATCCAGGTGAGAAACATCAATAATCTTTCATTTTGATGTAAACCCGGATTTTAGGGCTTGGGGTTTTTGAAAGTGGCAAAGATTCGTCCAAAACTCACATTTTGTGTAAGAAAACATGTAAGAAGCTTAGATATAGCTTATTGGGTGATAAACCAAGGTTTTGGATGTAAAAGATTGAAATTTTGGGTCAAAAACGGGTTGGTTCGTAATTTTCAGCCAGTTCTATGAAATTAAGGGTTCATCCAGTGAAATTATATAGTCGTACAGCGAAACTATGAATGTAACATCTTGTATTTTATGTGAATTAGAAATTAACGTCGTTTAATCTTGTAAGGGCATTGTTGTAAATTATGAAATTCATGGGATATTTATGTTTTTTTAGTTGTCATTAATCTTTAAAATATATTAATCAAGCAATTAAATTGTGTAATAATAATAATAATAATAAGAGTAACAACTTATAAATAATTGATAAGTTATAAATTAGTTAAATCTTAAAGTTAAATTAAGTCAAAGGACTTATTTGTAAATTTAAAACTTTATCTTAAAGTTAAATTAAGTCAAAGGACCTCTGACTAAACTATTGTGAATCAGCTGATTCATGTTTTTGAAATTAACATGACCCAGCCTTCTGTGCCATAGTTTAGATTCTTGAGGAGAGGCTTTGGAAAATAGGCAAGGATGGCCTCTGAGATCTATTTTCTTGGAAAGATCTAAGGCATATACTCTACCTGTCCTGTTGGCTCTCAGGAGAGTGTGATCATCCAACACCTTATCAATCAAATACAGAACTTTGGATGACAGAATCCTACAGTTCTGACTGGTGAAAAGAGCAACATGGCCTTTATCACACATTTGACTGACACTCAAGAGATTGTACTTGAGATTTTCCACATGATTAACATCATCAAACTTTATATCTCCATTGGAGACAAAGCCGTTTCCAATGATGTAACCCCTAGCATCATTGCCAAAAGAAACAAACCCCTTCTTTCTTTGAGAGCAGTCATGAAGAAGAGAGCTGTTTCCAGTCATGTGCATAGATCCCCCACTGTCTACATACCAGATGCTACTTTGGCATGTTGAAAAACCCTGCAATTATAAACAATCAGTTAGTTTTGGAGACCCAAACCTTTTTGGTTTTGGGCCTGTTCTCATCAACAGATGGTAAACTAACAGGTTTGATGGAAACAATAGCCTGAGAGGAGGAAGATGGTGAAGAAGAGGAATCCTTTGGCTTGGACCTCCTTTTCTGTGGTTTCAACATAGGAACATCTAATTGGTTAACTCTTCCCAATAGATGTTGAACCATCATAACCAGCTGTGTCTGATTTTGTGATAAAGCTTTCAGCTCATCAGACACATTGGCATTGGAGTTTGATAAGTTCCTATGTTGCACCTTCTTCTTTTGAGCAATCTCAGCTGTTACCTGTTTAACCCCTTCCTTTTGGATTTCTTTATGGACTTAAGGGTTACAGGATTTGATGTTGCTGATACAAATGTGGCCTCAAACTCAGTTTTCATTTTAACCATTTTCTCATTAATTTCCTCTTTTTGTTTGAGTTTGGATCCTCTTTTGTACCAACAATCATCTGTAAGATGATTGAACAAGCCACATACTTCACATGGTTTCTTCTTCATCTTATGTTGATCATCAACTAAAGAGGATGAAACTACTGAAGACTTGCTCTTCAGTGCTTTGAAAGCATTGTTTGCTTTCTTGACTTCCTCTTTAGTAGTCTTCAAACTCTTTCTATTGACAGTTTTCTTCTTTTCAGTACTGACAGTAGTTGGAGTTTGAACTTCAGGTGTTAAATCTTGCTCTCCAGTCCTTTCAGGACTTTCAGAATTAACTCCTGAGTTGATCAACTCATTGATCATGTGAGTGTCAGCAGTGGAACCATCAACATCAGCTGATAGGTTCTGAGAGGGCTTAGTGCTGACTTCTACTTCTGATGGTGCTGTATGAGAAAGTAGATCACATGATGAAATGGATTGGTTATTGCTCTCACCATCAGATTCTACCTCTGCTCTGGGAGTAAAATCTGTAGGTGGAGTAGTGTGATTATAACCAATGCCAAACTTCACATTGGAAGCAGATTGCTTACTAAGAAACATTTCAAAACCCTTGCAAAAATTTACCCATCGATCACACTCTACCTGGGTAGTTGCAAGTGTATCCTTGAGATCTCTATACTTCTCTAGAAGTATCTCTTCCCTAGCCTTATCATCAGTTATTTGGCATTTAAGTTTGTAAATCTCATCATTCTTCTCATTAAGCACAGACTCAAATTCAGCTTTGCTTTTGGAAATTATTTGTTCTAGCTCAATGTTCTTGTTGATTAAAGCTACATTTGCTTCTCTAATAGATGCAAATGTGGCTATGCATGATTCAGAACATAGTTTGGCTTTTGCCTCAGAGGATACCTGTGATACCTTTGGTGTAGAGGCATTAGAGGATGAAGTATCAGCAGAATCCAAAGCCATAAGAGCTAGATTTCCAAAAGGACTGTCACCACCATGTTAACCAGCACCAGTGAACAGTTGTTCATGACCAGACAAATCATCTAGTAAACTGCTCCAGTCAACAACTCCTGGGGTGAAGAAGTTGTGTTGTTGAGGTTGAATTTGTTGATGAGATTGGGAAGGTTGAGGTTCAGGCAATGCAGGTGATTGTTGTGAAATGGGAGCTTGAACCGGATTAGACTGAGGCAAGTAATAGCAGGGAACAGGATATGACATTGGACCCTGAGGGACAAAGTATGCAGGAGATCTAGGGTGTGAATGATGACCAGAACCAGCAGGATGTTGCCCTCTGTTTTGTGGACTAGTACTAGGAAAACTCAAAAAGGGTGCAGAAGAGTTAGATCCAGTTGATCTACACTCTCTTGCAAAGTGTCCCAGCCTTTGGCATTTGTGACACCTCAACTTACTCTTGTCAAAACCAACTTTGGTTTTGCCAGAGAGTCCAGGAATTTCCTGCCAGTTCTCTTGTAGAACTTCTGAGATCTGATATTAATCAATGCCATTTGGCTCAGAATATCCATCTCTTCTAAATCATCATCAGCTATTCCTTTCAAATCATCCATGATGAAGCATAGATTGTCACTATTACTGCAAGAATGACTATCAATACCAACAAATGCATGATCAGAACTATTTGAAGAGAAATCAATATGCTCATCATAATTGCTTTCAGATGCAGCATATTCTAACTCATGACCAACCAGGCAGTATTCCCTGATACAAAGTCATCATTGAGCTTTCGTGATGAGGACAGTTTCCTTTTCTGCTCTATCTCTCTTTCGAATGTAAGCAGTTTCCTATGAAGTTGGGTGAGAGATAGGCTATCCAGATTTGCACTGGAGCGTAGGACAATAGTGTATGTGTCCCATCTCTTAGGCAGTGATCTGAGGAACCTGTTATTCATCTGGCTGTTGGTGTATTCCTGTTTCACCATTTTCAGCTCAGAGATCAAGCAGGAAAAACGCTCAAACTGTTGAGTCAGTGTCTCACCCTTTCTATGAGAGAATGTCTCATATTGTTGGGCAAGGATTTCTCTGTTGTTTGCTAAGACCTCATCTGTGCCACCGAATTGTTCCTTCAGGGCATTCCAGAGATCATGAGCAGTGTCATGATGCATAAGCCCTGAATAGATTTCATTAGGCAGTGCCATGGCCAGAATTCCATGGGCTTTAGCATCAATCTCAAACAGTTTCCGATCTTCATCAGAGTATTGTTCCTTCTTCTTCGGAACCATTTGATTGGTTTCCGGATTGTTCACCATAGGCTTATGTGGTCCATGTACCACAGATGTCCAACAACCTGAACTGTTAACAGACAGGTGATGAAGCATTCTTCGCTGCCATATGTTATACTCGGTCCTAACCAGCATCGGGGGCTTAGTTGAGGAACCGGTATTGTGAGGATCATTAGAAGGAGTAGTCATCTCAGATTCAATCAAATTCAATTAAGCTATAACAGATTTAGAACAAAAACACAACAACCAATTGAACCAAGAGAGATCTCAAAATAAATGAACGAAAGCGTCAGAAATTCAATAATCTATAACCAGTTCTTGCAAATATGCTAATTCAATTTAACATAGATATCAATTAGCAGTTTCAATAATCAATTGTTAGATCGATCAATGATTAAACCGCTCTGATACCACTTGTTAGGATCAGTGATCTACGTTTGAGTGATTAGAGAGTATAGCAGCGGAATTCTAATAATGAATTAGCCAATTCACAAGAACAAAAAGATATTCAATGTAAGAACAAAAACGGTTATAGATAGAGAGAATTCTGCAAATATATTTCATTCAATATTCGCTTTCGTGGTAACGGAATGTCACAATTACAATTAGGTCAACACCTCTTATATAAGAGATTTGACGTCTGCTGATGTCACTTGATAGTGACATCTAATAGAATTTATCACAAACTACTGATAGTTAACACAACTACTGAAGATGTCAAACAGCTGACATCTTCTTACAAAAATGCTAAGTGTTAACTATTATTACAACTACTGAAAAGAAACTACTGAAACTATAACAACTGAAGAACATACTCTTCAGTTGTTTTACAAATACTGAAACAAAGAAAACTACTCAAAAGTAAACCATCACAACTATTGAAGAAGACCTCTTCAGCTGTTGTGACAACGTCTGATACTTTGGTCTTCAGCACTTGTGTCTTCAGACTTTTTCTTCAGCACTTGTGTCTTCAGACTTTGTCTTCAGCACTTGTGTCTTCAGACTTTGTCTTCAGCACTTGTGTTCAGACTTTGTAATCAGCTGTTGTCTTCAGCTGTTGTGGTCTTCGGTAGTTGTTATGATGTCTGTGGGACTTAAAGGTTTTTCTGATCTGGCTCATTGGTTCTTTTGGTCCAACATGTGGTGTTGGCGTATCCATATCCTTCACATAGGCCAAGAAGGCACTTCATCCACGACTCATACACTTTCCTTGCACCGCCATTGAAATCACTTTCGGATTCGTAGTGACCCGGTCACCATAAACCGTCACCAACTCCCGTCAGGCACGGTCAATCGAATCATCTTCTTGCGACACATAATGTTCGCCTCGTAGTCCGCCAACCAATACATACCTAGGACTATATTGAACCCGCCTAAGGTCATCACGAATGGTCTAACAGGAAACTTTTGACCTTCTAATTCTATGTCATAACCTTCTATTATCTCAGAGATCCTCATAGACTTACCTATCGTAGTTTCTACATCAAAGGGCGAATCTATACTCCTACTACTAACAGGTAGTTTAGCACAGAAAGTAGCATAAATAAAACTTTTACTATCACTAGAATCAAATAACACAGAAGCTAGAGTTTGGTTTACTCGAAAAGTACCTTACACAACATCAGGGTCCGTCCTAGCCTCCTCTTGAGTCATGGTGAACGCTCTAGCACTCGCCCTCTGTCCTTTAGTCCCGGCCACCTTCTTCCCTGCACAGGAACTTTCAGCCCTCGGCTTCTTGCATTCCTGAGTCATGTGGCCCTCCTCGCCATATAGCGCCTACTTACCCCATAGTTCTTTGCCACATGTCCGGTCATCCCACAACGGAAGCAGACATTGGATCCCACTCTACATTCTCCAGCATGCTCTTGTCCACACTTAACACATCTCCTCGACCCTGCACTAGATATGGCCACACGTTGGTCATCCACCCATGCCCCCTTGTTGCTTGGAGCGGCCCCGCCACGTCCAAACAGCTTCCCATTTCAATTCCGGTCACCACCACCTTCTTGTTCATCTTAACCACCACCACCTCACGCTCATCATACAACCTTCCAACCAAATCCACTGCTGACGTAAACGTACTTGGCCAGGCGGCGATCAGGTGCTTGCGAATATCCGTCGGAAGCCCTTGGATGTATCTCTTGATCTTTTGTGATGAAGGCCTCACTTGATCCGGCACGAGCCGTGCCATCTCATTGAACTTCGTGGTGTATTGGTGATGTGTCATGGTTCCCACCTCCAGCACCTTATCCAGCTCCCTATAAGGACAGAACTCCTCAATCACCAATTTCTTCAGCTCAGACCACCTCATTCTTCCAATCACCCAACAACCATCGGCTTGGATAATATTATCCCACCAACACAGAGTCGAGTCCACAAACAAGTAGGAAGCAAATTTCACCATCTAGTCTTCCCGACACTCGCTAATGTCAAGTATAGCCTCCATCCCTCTCACCCATTGGTGAGTAGCAGCAACAGTGCCATTACCATCAAAGGTAGGGGGCATGCATCTTTGAAATGTCCTGTAGTTGTAGCCTCGTGCCGCCTCCGGCGCAAGCTCTTCTCCCTCCTCCTTATCCTCACAGAGAACTGTCTTAGTCTCCGGTCACTCCTGTCCTCTCGAGGACATGTCCCTCTCTCTCCTTTCTTCTTCCCGTACAACTTTTATCACTTGTGTCACCAAAGACGGTAAGATCGTCTACATGACCTCATGCACCTCTTCAACAACAGCCTCCTTCACTGAGGCTCTTAAGTTAGCACTCTCGTCGCCAGTCTCGGTTCTTCATGAACCACCTCCTTGACTCTAGCCTTCCTCTTGTGACACATGGTTCAGCACTACAACTTCCACCATGTGAAGCCTTTGGTGATCTACCACCGGTCATCCTCTAAACACGCTATAAAATTCAAACACTAACACGATCATTCAAGGGAATAGCTCAGTTTATGTCATATATACTAAGTCCCTAATTACAGTGGCCAGTTGTGATTAGCCACTTACGTTACTCTTCATACTCCAAGCATATTCTATACTCACTACATCAGTATATAAATCTACTAAAAGCACATAAACCATATAACATATGCATATAATGCTGGTTATTCATTAGGAAAAATACCTGATGGCACGTAGCTACTCGGATTGGCTTCCCTTACCTTTCGTCCCATTTTCAGTTTAAGTTTAGGTTTTTCTTTTGAAAATTTTCCCATTTCTCTTAAACTTTGGCTTTGATACCAACTTGTAAGGCCTCATTCCCAGGACGCTCACAACTGGCCAATCATCGCACATAAAACGTATAATTACATTAACATTAATAAAACATTGCAGCGGCAACATTTAAACAAGTATTTCATTTCATTATAATAATGACTTTTGCAAGATAATGAAACATTAATTACAACACATCATTCGTTCGTACTACAATGCAAAAACATTATACAAAAGAAGGCCATCCAAAACGAGCCAAGTAGCCGCCCCGTGCCATCCTCAACAACAATCACCTGCCAACTAGAAATACATAAAAGTCAGTGTTGCTGAATGAGTTTTATTTTTTATAAAATATACTTTACTTTCTTTCAAAACCATTCTATACTTTCGTACATGAGCACACATCATACGTACACGTAGATAATATCATTATTATCTTTCTTTACTGTTCATCACTTTCTTTCATTATTTCATTCTAGATCAGTGTCATCAGCTATTGTCACACCCTCAAAATCGACGTGCGAAGTTTTACCGCGAGGCGTGTGAACAAACCAGGATCACAGTCAATAGTTACTCAGAACGACTCTATATGCCACATTTAAGATAAAACCAACCAAAGTTCAAACTTTAAAACCATGCATAAGCATTTTGTAAGTAAAGAAACCTAAAGTATATTTTATGAAAACCAATCTTTCTAATACTTTTTAAATAGTTTTTAACTACTAAACACAAGTATTATTTGTGAGGGTTTGTAAGACTATAAAATTATAGTTTAACCTCTTAAACTTTTCTGAAAACGCAACGGATTTACAACTTTTTAAACTTGTTTATAAGCTGAAAAATATGTTCATTAAATGACCATATTAATGTTTGAAACAAACCCATATTTCAAAGGATCATTTATGTGAATAAGCAAGCTATGAACATATGTAAAATTACATAAAATCACAGCTTCAATGAGCTGTGATAACTACCTCATTCAGCAGTAAAACGACCAAAGAAAGGGAGATTTTGGATGCTTAAATCGGCCAAGACTTCAAGATTAGAGGTCCTCAAGCTTGTATACCCCAAGCTTGTTTGCAAAGCACCTTCTTGTTAGGAAGAATAACACCAAGAACAACTCCAAAACCCTCTCCTTGCCACTGCTATTTCCGCAAAACTAGAGAAGAGAAGAGAGAGTTTTTTTTGTTTTTGCATGTGTTGAATGATGAAAAAGGTTGAGTGTTAAACCTAGTAAATAATGTGTATTCTCAAGAAAATCAAGGATCCAATCAAAATAAAGGGGGGCGGCCAACTAGTTCAAATGAAAGGAGTTTCCCCCTTAAACCACAATACACATTATTTTTAAACTAGTCTTATGTCATACATTAATAAGTCTTCTACTAGACTTATTTAAAATTATGACATATGTCTTCTCTAATTAAACAATTTAATTAAAGTACTCTCACATGTTATTAGTGTTATTTAAACCATTTTAAATAACAAAAATAACAATAAACCCATCAACAAATTATCCTTATAATTTGTTCCATCTCGAATGCCTTTGTTTAGAAAAACCCTTTTCTAAACATGGTGCGATTATTTAATTGCATGATCCTATCATCAATTAAATAATTGTTTGTGTTTGCAAAGCTTGTTATTGGGTATAACCCGACTTGGATCATGACATACTAACCGCATCAATTTTCTATGTGTCTTGGGCATACAGAATCCAACAATCTCCCACTTGCACAAGGTTCATAGAAAATTGATGCAAGCAGTAAATACCGCCTAACAACAGTTTACTACTCTTAATACACATGACTTATAGCCATTCAATAACATCATCCCTTTCAAGTATCCTACTTGAAATGATTTAGGTGAATTAATCATCTATCCTTTTGTTACAATGTCATGTCAATCCAAGGATACAGAGTGATCATTCCTGTTGATTTGACTTATCCAGGCCTTAGACATCTAACTCTCAACGAATAAGATGAACAAATCCCATCTTGATTACATACGTTCCTCACAATCACCTGTGTCACACCTGAACATAGTCTCATGTACTGCCCATTATTTCAGAACAGCGAAAACCAGATCAAGGTATGACACTCGGTGAATATCAAACCCAATATGTATCTCAGGTCTGAGGATACCAAATAATATTCGCCTTTACTCAAAATTACTTATGATCAATCAATAAGATTCATGTAGTAAGTTTGAGTTGCGGGTTAGTCCAATATTTGTATCCCACAAATATCTATGAACCTTGGTAACAACCCATTGCTCTATATTCATCCTTATGAATATCAACCAATCCAGTTCATAATAATCTTACCTTCACACTTGTTCCCACAAGTCTGAACGACTACGTACATTTAGAGTAATCAATTTACTCATGGATTAGACATGCTAAATTGGAATATTAATTGAAACATTATTACCAATAATTTTATTCAACTAATAAAGAGTTCCATATATCCAAATACAAAAATTACAGATCAAATCCAATCACTAGAATATCAAAGTCCCATGGCACAAGTATGACTTTCATGCTTTGCCTTTTCAAGGAGCTTGGTGAGAGGATCCACAATGTTCTGATCCATGTGAACTTTGCGTATACATTTCTTTCCTTTTTCAACTTCATCTCGTATGTAGTTGAATCTCCGCTCAATGTGCCTAGTCTTTTGATGAGCACGAGGTTCCTTGATTTGAGCAATCGCACCCTCGTTATCACAAAAGATCTCTAGGGCGTCCTGAATGGAAGGGACAACCCCCAGATCGGCAATGAATTTCTTCAACCATGCAGCTTCTTGAGCTGCCAATGAGGCGGCGACGTATTCTCATTCTGTAGTTGATAGAGCCACCACATCCTGTTTGGAGCTCTTCCCAAGAGACCGCTCCTCCATTCAGAATGAAAATATATCCCGACTGTGATCGTGAATCATCACGATCCGTTTGGAAACTGGCATCCGTGTAACCTTTTACAACAAGTTCCTCATCACCAGATCCATAGATTAGGAACATATCTTTTGTCCTCCTTAGGTATTTAAGTATGTTCTTAACAGCCATCCAATGACTGTTTCTAGGATTTTGCTGGTAACGACTTGTCATGCTTAAGGCGCATGACACGTCCGGTCGAGTGCATATCATTGCATACATGATGGATCCAATAGCAAATGCGTATGGGACTGCCTTCATTTTATCTTGCTCATCCTTTGAGCTAGGACATTGAGTCGTACTCAATATCGTTCCTCTTTGAATAGGTACGGTACCTTTCTTAGAGTTCTCCATCTTGAACCTTTTCAAGATCTTATCAATGTATGCACTTTGATTCAAACCAATCAACCGCCTTGATCTATCCCTATAGATCTCTATTCCCAGAATATAGGCGGCCTCACCAAGATCCTTGACAGAAAAAACAACTTCCAAGCCAGGTTTTTACACCTTCCAAGGTTGGAATGTCGTTTCCAAATAGTAGTATGTCATCAACATACAATACTAGGAAAGTTATTGTGCTCCCACAAGCCTTCTTATACACACAAGCCTCATCAACGTTTTTCATGAAGCCAAATTTCTTTACCTCCTCATCAAAACGATGATTCCAGCTTCTCGATGCTTGTTTCAATCCATAGATTGATTTCTTTAACTTGCATACTTATTAGGATGTTTTGGATCGACAAAACCTTCAGGCTGAACCATATAGACATCTTCCTCAAGATATCCATTTAGGAAAGCGGTTTTGACATCCATTTGCCAAATCTCATAATCATAATGAGCAGCTATGGCAAACAATATCCTTATCGACTTTAGCATCGCAACAGGTGAGAAAGTTTCATCATAGTCAACCCCTTGAGTTTGAGTGAAACCCTTTGCTACAAGTCTAGCTTTATAAGTATCCAAGTTTCCATGCATATTGGTTTTCTTCTTGAAAACCCACTTGCTTCCAACTACTTTATAATTAAGAGGTGGTACAACAAGTTCCCAACTTGATTGTCATACATGGATTGCATCTCAACATTCATGGCCTCAAGCCACTTGTCACAATCCAAATTGGACACTGCATTCTGGTACGTGGTTGGTTCATCTGAATCTACCACATAGCATCCATCCATGAAAAATCCATATCTTTCAGGTGGATTACTAGTTCTACCACTTCTGCGAACGTTTTGTGTGTATTGATCAACCGCTTGATCATCCTCAACATCCTCATGTTGAGTGCTAGTTTCAACCAGACGTGCATCGGGTTGTGGTTCTTGATCCTCCTCAAGATCCATTGTTCTACTGCTAGTTCCTTCCATAAGGAACTTTGCCTCTAAGAACTCACCTTTCTGGAAACAAACACCTTTTGTTCCAGTGGATCATAGAAATAGTATCCCATAGAATTTCTAGGATATCCAATAAAGATACACTTGGTGGATCAGACTTCCAATTTGTTTGGGGTCGGAGTCTTAATGTAAGCCTCACAACCCCAGATTCTTAAGTATGATAGGGATGGAACTCTTCCATGCCATATCTCAAAAGGTGTCCTTTCCACCTTTTTGGTTGGGGCCATATTTAAAATACGGGCCGTGGAGAGCAAAGCGAAAACCCCAAAATGATAGAGGCAATGTGCTTCTAGCCATCATAGATCGAACCATATCCAATAAGGTTCGTTTCCTCCTCTCAGACACACCATTATGTTGTGGTGTTCCAGGTGGAGTGAGTTGTGAGACAATCCTACAACTCCTAAGATGATCTTGAAAAGCATCATTTAGGTATTCACCTCCTCTATCAGAAGGGAGAACTTTAATTGTCTTGTTGAGTTGATTTTCACTTCATTCTTGAATATTTTGAACATTTCAAAAGCTTCATCTTTGTGCCTTAATAAGTACACATACCCATAGCGACTATAATCGTCGGTAAAGGTAATGAAGTATCTTTCACCATTCCTAGTCATGGCTTAAAAGGACCACATACATCCGAATGTATGATTCCTAATAAATCTTTTGCCCTTTCGTTAGTTCCACTAAAGGGTGCCTTAGTCATTTTTCCTCGTAAACAAGATTCACATACATCAAATGAATCATATTCATTTGTTTTTAAAAGACCATTCTTTTGAAGTGTTTGTATACAGTTCTTGTTTATATGACCAAAGCGACAATGTCAAAGATAGGTATCACTCAAATCCAACTTGAGTTTTTTGGTGTTAGTTTGGTACAATGAACTATTTAAAGTATTTTCATGAACCAATTCATAAATTCCATTAATGGAATAGCTTTAAAATAGAATATATCATTTAAAGAAACATGAATATCATTTTCAACAAAAGATAATACATAATCATAATGTCTTAATTGGGATACAAAAATAATGTTCCTAGTCAAACTAGGAGCATACAAAACATTATTCAAAATCACATCCAAGTCACTTGGAGTTTTAGGATGTAGTCCCCACGAGCTTCAACTATGACTTTAGTTCCATTGCCCATGAAGAGGCTTACATCCCCTTGATTGAAGTCCCTACTTCTTGTGAACCCCTGCAACAAATTGAAAATATGAGTTCCACATCCGGTATCCAATACCCATGTGTTACAAGATGTAACATTAAGATCAATATGAATCATATATATTGTACCTGAGGTCTGCCCGGCATCCCTCTTTGCTTTCAACTCTTGGAGATGGAGAGGACAATTCCTTGCCCAATGTCCAATCTCCCCACACTTGAAGCATGGGTCATTGGTAGCAACCTTTTGCTTCTTCTCTTGTGGTTTGGGTGGCACCCTTGCCACCCCTTTCCCCTTTCCTTATGTTGGTCCCTGAGCCTTGGCAACCTTTGTCTTGGGTGCGGGATGAGGCCTTTTCTTGTTCCCACCTTCATGGATGGTGAGAACGGGTAAAACCCTTTTACCCATGGCCGCCTCGGCCGTTTTAAGCATTGAGTGAAGCTCACCAATGCTCTTGTCCCATGCATTCATGTTGTAATTCAACACAAATGTCTCAAACTTCTTGGTAAGGCCATTAAGGATCAAATCTATGGCCAATTCCTTCGAGACGGGTCAATTAAGCCTCTCAAGGCGGTCAATATGACTTTTCATCTTAAGTACATAAGATGAAACTGATTGGTTGTCGTCCATACGACATGCATGGAGTGCTCGAACCGTTTCGAAGCGCTCAACCCTTGTCTGCTGTTGGAACGTTTCCTTGAGCTGGGTTATCATGTCATAAGCTCCGTGATGTTCATACTCCTTTCGGAGATCCGGAGTCATGCTCGCTAGCATGAGACAAGACACTTGGACGGAGTCCTTAGTGTACTTTAGCCATCGTTATAGGCCTTATCATATCCTCAGAAGGTTGATCAGGGATAGGGTCGTCTAAAATATATAATCGTCTTCTTGCTTGAGAACGATTCTCAAGTTTCGATACCAATCAATGAAATTGTTATGATTTAGACGTTTCTTTTAGAGGATCGCTCGTAATGATTGGGTGGACGCGGATGAGTTATCATGATTATCATTATTGGTGGCCATCTACAAAATATAACAAAGATCTATTTTAGTATTTTCGATATTGCTATTTTAAATAATTACTACCTTTTAAGGTCATTTTTATATTAAAATCTTGAACCCAACATTACATTTAAATTGTGGTTAGGTGACCTTTATCCCACGATTTAAATTAATAAGGTGGTCAACGAGTGACGCTTGCAACCATTTGCAACTTCTAGAGGTATGGGATCGACTTTAAACATCATATGTAAAGTCGGCATGTTAATCCATCAACACCATTGGAAACCATATTGTAGGTGATCCATTTAACATGGTTTGCAAATCAAGTTACCCTACTTGCACACACGTGTGAGTTTACCCACATAAGTGGTTAGGTGACCTTTATCCCACCAATATGGTATCCCCACCTTAAGTTACAAGTTCCCTCTAAATGGTTAGGTGACCTTTATCCCATTAAGAGTTTCCAAATGACTTAAGTGTTGTGCAAAAGGACGGTGTTAAACTTGTTTGACAAAAGTTTAGAGATTTCATAATTCTAGTTTAGAAAAATCTATGTACTTGTATTTGCATGCTTCAAATACAAGATACCCTATGGTCCTTTTAATAAAACCATTTTATTATAAAATCACTAATCCTTTTAATAACCATTTATTAACACTTAATGATTAAGAACCATTTTATATTAGCTTGTTAAGATCATTTTTATTGAGATTGTTAATATATCCAAATATCATGCAATCATTCACAATCAAACAAGCATAATATAAACAACCACAATATGCATAACCATAGCTACTATTGTGACCACACTTGTTTGCCATCACAAGTGTGGTCATTTGGTCTTTCTTAAGGGTGAATAAAACACAAAATTGAGGTCTTCATAGACTCCCACTTGAACTTGCATCCATATGCTTCAAGTCCTTCTTTTGTGTCTTCCTCTTGTGCTTCCTTCCCGAGCATCTTCTTTTACAAATTATATATCCTAATACATATTTTTAGTAAAAGAAATTACTCCTAATCTATTATTACATCCCATGAATAAATAGACAAAATACATTTTTAAACAAAGCACAAATTAATATACAACCCTATTGAATGAATATAATCAAATAAAACCATTCAATCCAAACCAAACAACACAAGGTCTAAGCTAGGTTATGCACCAATATGAACATACATCATATCATCCAAATATAACTAAGAATCCCCATTAAAACCCACGATTTTCAGCCAACATAAACTGAAAATACGGGTTTCAAACATTGTCCAAACAATATACATGTCATCATATATATCTTTCAAGGTTTAATCACAAGCATGTGTGATATAACCTTGAAAGCTTGGGGATTCAACATACAAGAACATTTCAGCCCTTAAAAGGGGTATAAAATCCCATAAAACAAATTTTAAAGGATACAAACAAGCATGCCATCCACATAACCGGCTCTAGATGCCATTGTCAGGGTTTGTAAGACTATAAAAATATGGTTTAACCTCTTAAACTTTTATGAAAACGCAGCGGAATTACAACTTTATAAACTTGTTTATAAGCTGAAAAATATGTTCATTAAGTGACCATATTAATGTTTGAAACAAACCCATATTTCAAAGGATCATTTATGTGAATAAGCAAGCTATAAACATATGTAAAATTACATAAAATCACAGCTTCAATGAGCTGTGCTAACTACCTCATTCAGCAGTAAAACCAACCAAAGAAAGGAAGATTTTGGATGCTTAAATCGGCCAAGACTTCAAGATTAGAGGTTCTCAAGCTTGTATACCCCAAGCTTGTTGCAAAGCACCTTCTTGTTAGGAAGAATAACACCAAGAACAACTCCAAAACCCTCTCCTTGCGCTGCTATTCCGCAAAACTAGAGAGAGAAGAGAGAGTTTTTTTTGTTTTTGCATGTGTTGAATGATGAGAAAGGTTGAGTGTTAGACCTAGTAAATAATGTGTATTCTCAAGAAAAGCAAGAATCCAATCAAAATAAAAGGGGGCGGCCAAATAGTTCAAATGAAAGGAGTTTCCCCTTAAACCACAATACACATTATTTTTAAACTAGTCTTATGTCATACATTAATAAGTCTTCTACTAGACTTATTTAAAATTGTGACATATGTCTTCTCTAATTAAACAATTTAATTAAAGTACTCTCACATGTTATAGTGTGATTTTAAACCCTTTTAAATAACAAAAATAACAATAAACCCATCAAAAATTATCCTTTTATTTTGTTCCATCTCGAATGCCTTTGTTTAGAAAAACCTTTTCTAAACATGGTGCGATTATTTAATTGCATGATCCTATCGTCAATTAAATAATTGTTTGTGTTTGCAAAGCTTGTTATTGGGTATAACCCGACTTGGATCATGACATACTAACCGCATCAATTTTCTATGTGTCTTGGGCATACAGAATCCAACATTATTAACCAATAATAATAATCCTAAACATTTACAACAAGTCCACATAACACATAGAATATATATATCACGTTGTCACGTTATCGCGTAGAATTTATAAAATAAACATTACAATTCTATAAAATCATGAACCACATAATCATAACTAATAATCAACATTATTAATTAGATATTATGTTTATCATAGATTATTATTATTAAGTCACAACGTTCAAACGACAACTAGTGTGTGCTCACGAAACGTGTATGCAAGCCATAACGGAACTAATGGAGTTGGTAACAGAAAATTACCGGATGTCACACTATCCCCATGTTGAAAGAATCTTCATCCCGAAAATTGCGTTACATGGTTGTGCTATATCCCTGGTTTACTGCATTGGCATAACGAAATCGAGTGACTTGTCACATCATCCCCATGTGAAATAAATCTCATCCCGAAGGTTAATTAGTACCTTCTCCGACCGTTGTTGTCGTTCCCACGTGAATTCCGGTCCACGTTTTGTGTTCCAACGAACTTTGATTATAGGTATGTTACTTTGTTTAAGAGTCTTGACCTCACGATCCATCACTTCAACCGGTTCCTCAACAAGCGTAGTTGATCATCTACTTGTACTTCCTCGAGTGGTACAACTAGTGTCTCGTCAGATAGACATTCTTTATATTCGAGACGTGAAATAAATTGTGACCGCCACTCAATGAATTAGGTAAGTCCAATCGATGCGCCACTGGACCTATTCTTTCCAGAATCTTAAATGGTCCGACATATCTTGGATTAAGCTTACCTCTCTTGCCAAACCGAATTACACCTTTACATGGTGAGACTTTTAGCAACACTTTGTCACCGATTTGAAACTCCAAGGGTTTCTATTGTTTGTATGTGTAACTCTTTTGTCTATCTCGCGCTGCTGCCATGCGGTTTCATACTACACTATCTCCTTAGTGGTCTCCTATACCAACTCAGGTCCAGTCAATTGACTATCACCAACTTTCGCCCAACAAATGGTGATCTACACTTTCGCCCATATAATGCCTCAGATGGTGCTGCCTAATGCTAGTATGATAACTATTGTTATAAGAAAAATGAAATAACGGTAAATGAGCTTCCCAATTATTCCCAAAGTCGATCACACAAGCACGCAACATGTCTTCAAAGTTTGAATAGTACGTTCACTTTGTCCATCGGTCTGCAGATGATAGGCAGTGCTCATATCTAGGCATGTACCCAACGATTTCTACAATGATTGCCTGAAATGAGACGTAAAACGAGCATCCCGATGAGAAATAATCGATATCGGCACACCATGTCTCGAAACTACCTCTTTCAAATAAGTTCGAGTGAACTTGTCCATCTAGTTTCCTTGACGCCAAGAAGTGAGCTGACTTAGTGAGTCGATCCACGATCACCCATATCGTCACAACCACTAGGAGTTCTGGGCAATATAGTAATGAAGTCCATGGAAATCTGTTCCCACTTCCATAAAGGGATCTAAGGTTGTTGCAATAATCCAGATGGTTTCTGATATTCAACTTTAACCTTAGAACATGTAAGACATTTGCTCACGTATGTAGCTACATCAGCCTTCATATTAGGCCACCAATAGTGCGCCGTTAGATCATGGTACTTTTTGTCAGAACCAGGGTGTATGGAATATTTTGACTTGTGTGCTTTACTCATAACAAGTCTCTTAGACTTCCATACAAAGGCACCATAATCTATCCATGAAATATCGAATTCCATCGGATTTGACTTCCAACTATTTATCCATCCCTCATAAAGATTCAGATTTAACGTTCTCACCTTTCAAGGCTTCTGTCTAGGCTCCCTTAATTTGCTCAGGTAAGTGAGTGCTAATCGTCAATTGTAGGGCACACACTATTGTCTGCTTTGCTCATGAGAAGCTCACGGATTTACTTTTGGTTTCTCGGTGAAAACTTCCCAGGGAGGTCACCCATCCCTGGATTGCTCCTACCTGAGCATGCTTAACTATGGAGTTTTCATCTGATCCACAACCAATACGCCCAAAACGTGTTGGTGATGTTAGAGGCAAGACTTCCATATTAACCAGGAATCTCTCCTATCCATAGCCGATGTGGGATATGTGTAGTGTGTCAGAAGCACCCCCTGTTTGGACTCAGCGTCCTCGATGAGCCCGAGAAGTCACCATCCTTGGTGAGGTATGTCCCACACCCTGAATGACACAAGAGTGGCTCTGGTACCATTCTATAACACCCAGCTCCTCGCATCAACAATATTGTTCGCTTTGCCCACGAGAAGCTCATGGATTTACTTTTGGTTGCTCGGGTGAAAACTTCCTAGGGAGGTCACCCATCCCTGGATTGCTCCCACCTGAGCATGCTTAACTGTGAGTTTTCATCTCATCCACAGCTAATACGCCCAAAACGTGTTGTTGATGTTAGAGTCAACACATTCCTTATGAACCAGGAATCTCTCCTGTCCACGGCCGATGTGGGATATGTGTAGTGTGTCACAGTTATACCCCAAACGTATGTGCAAAGTGGGTAATGGGCCGAATATCATAAATGACTTCCATAACGCACATAGCATGGCACCAACACTTGGGTGAGTATTCACTATCATCCATGTACTATACAACTGGCCAATCACAAAGACTAGACCCCTGTGTGTATCCTTATGGGTTAGCTAAACCACACATAGTTGAGCTTACGACATTTTAGAGTCGTGCACCTCTGTACATCTTGGTTGCAAGCCTTTCTTTACATTCACTTTCATTAATGCATGCCTTCTTTCTTTACGTTCCTCTTTTCATTATTTTCCACTTTACGTTACGTGATACTTATTATTTTATTCATAAACATTCAACGTAAAGCCATAAAAAATAAACATACATAACAAGGTACATAAACATAACCATACAACACATCACTATACATGGAACATGGGAACACTTAGGCAGTTTATACCGTTGGGCGTCTAGACATTTAGCCAAATTCGGCCTTTAACAGGTGCATGGCTAATATTTGGGCGCATAGGGTTTTGGGCACATGAGAACACTTAGGCAGTTTATACCGTTGGGCGCATGGGCCACTATTTAGGCGCATGGGCAGTCTAAATCACACTTTAACAACATAATTCAGTACTCAATCATCATCTATCATGTTCTAAGCTCAAATCTCACATTCTAAGCCTTAGAAACACATTCATAACATTATCATAATCATAAACACACCCAAATTCAAACCCCACTCGTAAACACGTACAGATATACATATGGGTAAAAACTCATTTTAAAATAAAACGTTCATACATGCATTTCTAGCCCCAAATCATTTTAAACCAAGTAAGAAGGGGGTCCTAGAACTCATCTTAGCAACCTCTTGGGTAAGACTTTCTTCAAGACCCGAATGCAATTGAGTTCTATCACCTAGAAACCCACCAAACACACATACCCGAACACATAAATACACATAAGCATACAACCGAGGCAAAGCCAGTTAAGAGCATCATAAAACCATGAATTATTACCTTGAATTCGAATTCTTTTTCTTGTTTCTCCAAGAACCGATAGTTTATGCTCTTTCTTTCTCTCTCTAAAATCCTGAATGTTGAGTGATGTGAGTAGGCAACCTGGGCCGCCATGTTGCTTTATTCACCAAAATTTTCAAACATTTTGTCATTTTGACAATTTTAACCCTTCAACTTGGGTTATTATGTTTCTTTCTTTTCCTTCACTTGTATTCCTTCTTTTCAACCTTTATAATAACCGGGTGTTACAATATTATCATTATTATTATTATGATAATAATAATAATCATAATCATAATCATAATAATAATAATAATAATCATAATGACAATAATAATAATAATAGTAATAACATAATATAATAATAAAATAATGCAGCACCATTTAAGGGTACTTGCTTACAACACAACAACACAAAGAGGAGAGTGTGCAACACACTTAACAAATCAAATTGGGAACTAGAAACCAGTTTAAGTGAGAACTAAGAACACAAGTATGCAAGAGACAGAACAAGGAAAGAACAACACAAGAATTGGTTTTCAAGGATGATGTATATTGCTCTCTAGTTCCATACAAGTGTTTACAAAGCAATCAGTATAAGATACAAAGGACTAGAGATACTTATACTACATCCTACAACCGCCCAAATAAAAATTTCACAAATTGACCAAGTATAATGTTATACCTGCAAACATATATAAATCAACACAAATAAGAGTTAAACTATATACATAATGAATACATCAAAATAATGAATTATAATCATTAATTACAAGTATTAATAAAGTTCTAAGCCTATACAAAATGATCTAGACCTATTGTTGCTAGATCTAACAACTATTATTATATTATTATTATAATTATTATAATTATTTTATTATTATTATTATTATTATTATTATTATTTATTATTATTATTATGATGATGATAATAATATAATAATAGTTATTACTATTATTATTATTCTTCTAGTTATTATTATTATTTTTATTATTATTATTATTAGTATTATTATTATCATATTATTATTATGATGATGATGATGATAATAATATAATAATAATAATAATATAATAATAATATAATAATAATAATAATAATACTAATATAATAATGCAGGACCATTAAGGGTACTTGCTTACAACACAACAACACAAAGAGGAGAGTGTGCAACAACACTTGACAGATCAAATTGGGAACTAGAAACCAGTTTAAGTGAGAACTAAGAAACACAAGAATTCTAGAGACAGAACAAGGAAAGAACA
The DNA here is from genome assembly GCA_025506515.1 of Flaveria trinervia. Classification (NCBI taxonomy): domain Eukaryota; kingdom Viridiplantae; phylum Streptophyta; class Magnoliopsida; order Asterales; family Asteraceae; genus Flaveria; species Flaveria trinervia. Next base: position 75,609,330 of record CM046448.1, read on the forward strand.
ACAAAAGAATTGGTTTTCAAGGATGATGTATATTGCTCTCTAGTTCGTTACAAGTGTTTATAAAGCAATCAAGTATAAGATACAAAGGACTAGAGATACTTATACTACATCCTACAACCGCCCATATAAAAATTTCACAAATTGACCAAGTATAATGTTTTACCTCGAAACATACATAAATCAACCCAAATAAGAGTTAACTATACATAATGCATATATCAAAATAATAAATTATAATCATTAATTACAAGTATTAATTAAAGTTCTAAGCTTATACAAATGATCTAGACCTATTGTTTCTAGATCTAACAACTATTATTATTATTATTATTTTTATCATTATTATTATTATCATTATTATTATCATTATTTTATTATTATTTTTATTATTATATTATTATTATTATTATTCTAGTTATTATTATTATTTTTATTATTATTAGTATTAGTATTATTATTCATTATTATTATTATGATGATGATAATAATAATAAAATAATAATGCAGACCATTTAAGGATACTTGCTTATAACACACAACACAAAGAGGAGAGTGTGCAACACACTTAACAGATCAAATTGGGAACTAGAAACCAGTTTAAGTGAGAACTAACAAACACATGTATTCAAGAGAGAGAACAAGGAAAGAACAACAAAAGAATTGGTTTTCAAGGATGACGTATATTGCTCTCTAGTTCTTTACAAGTGTTTACAAAGCAATCAAGTAAAAGACACAAAGGACCAGAGATACTTATACTACATCCTACAACCGCCCATATAAAAATTTCACAAATTGACAAGTATAATATTTTACCTGAATACATACATAATCAACATAAATAAGAGTTAAACTATATACATAATGCATACATCAAAATAATGAATTATAATCATTAATTACAAGTATTAATTAAAGTTCTAATCCTATACAAAATGATCTAGACCTATTGTTGCTAGATCTAACAACTATTATTATTATTATTATAATTATTATTATTATTATTTTTATCATTATTTTATTATTATTATTATTATTATTATCATTATTATTATGATGATGATAATAATAATAATAGTTATTACTATTATTATTATTATTATTCTAGTTATTATTATTATTTTTTTATTATTATTAGTATTATAATAATAATAATAATAATAATATAATAATAATAATGATATAATAATAATATAATAATAATAATAATAATAATAATAATAATAATAATAATAATAATAATAATAATAATATAATAATAATAATAATAATGCAGGACCATTTAAGGGTACTTGCTTACAACACAAGAGAAAAGAGGGAACAACACTTAACAGATCAACTAGGAACAAGAACCAGTTTAAGTGAGAACTAAGAAACACAAGTATTCAAAAAAAGAACAACACAAGTATTGGTTTTCAAGAATGATGTATATTGTTCTCTAGTTCCTTACAAGTGTTTACAAAGCAATCAAGTATAAGATAAAAAGACCGAGATACTTATACTACATCGCATAGCCGCCCATACAAAAATTTCACAAATTGACCAAGCGTAATCTTTTACCTGCAAACATACATAAATCAACACAAATAAGAGTTAAACTATATGCATAATGCATACATCAAAATAATGAATTGTAATCATTCATTACAAGTATTGTTTAAAGTTCCAAGCCTATACAAAATGATCTAGACCTTTGTTCCTAGACTAACAACTATTATTGTTATAATTGTTATTATTATTATTATTTTTATTTTTATCATTATTATTGTTATGATAATAATAATAATATTTATTACTATTATTATTATTATTGTTTTTATTATTATTATTATTATTATTATTATTATTAGTATTATTATTATTATTATTATTATTATTATTGTTAGGTTTGAGGACCGTGTATGTAGGGAGTACTAATAGATTCTGCGTGAAACCAAATCAAATAGTACGGAATCCTATTTGATTGGTGATCCAATCTATGAGAACGATAACCCGATCGATATAAGAATGAACTAAACGTTAAGAATGAGTAGAAATCGATCAAGATCGTACTATGAACTTGAATAGGCTCTTAGGGATGCTCTGGACGGATAGGGTTTATATATATTTGAAGTATCTTTATAATTGTTTTGTTTTTCCACGAATTAAGTGGTATTTATAGGTTTGTAGTTTTCATTCGTACGATTGAACCATTAGCATGGTTCAGTTGTGCGACTGACTCATGCGATTGATTCATACGCATGACTGAAGGTTCAGTCGTGTGATTGAGTCAATCTTATGTCTCAATTATACGACTGATTCAGTCTCTTAGTTTAGTCGTGCGACTGGTCCATAATCATGATAAATTGATGTGTATGGTCTATTAGCATGAATAACCACCCGACTAAGTTAAACATATTTCCCCCTCATTATTGACAAAGAACCATGTATAATAACTTCAAACCCATATAAGAAGGTCATACATATGAATCAAAGATAAATAAACATTAAAGCATATATCATATTTAATTACTTTGTCACATCAAATATATGTAAGACATGAAAGACTTTTACATTTAAGATCATAAACTAGGAACAATGTATTAACAATCTCCCCCTTGGACCTAGTTTACCCTATTGTCTAACATTCTTGATATGCTCTTGAAACTTTTGTTGTACTTCGCTTCTCTGGTAAATCCTACATGTATCTCAAATGCAAAGCACAGTGGTATAACATGTTAAAATTGAAGAGCTTGTAAAATGTCTTGCATGTCATAAAACAGTGGCTACTTGTATAAAGTGTAAACGTTATCAGCAGACAAGTTAGTAAGCCATATTGGGTCACATACACGGATAGTCTCTATCTTCCCATCTTTGTTCAATACTATGACCGCTTCTCCCATCCTCCAATCATAAAAACACCATTTCAAGTGTGGAATGAAGTCTTGAGGCATTTCCTATAAAGGAATCTTGGACATGGTGCGTGGGAGACTCCACTTCAACACTACATTAGGCCTTCTAAAAATAGGATCAACTTCAGACAGAACCTCTTAGGTTGTTGAGGTCTAAAGTTTACCCATATGGTGTGGTATTCTTTCTTCAATGCAGCCTTAAACCATCCTGACATCTTTCTTGGGTTATCATACAATAGATCTAAGCATGCTAGTCGATTGAGCTCAAAACTAGGAAGAGTCTTATATCATGTGGATATCTGAAGTACTCAATCCCTTTCTCCCTTTTAACAACATAGACGTCCAAGTCCTAAGAATATGCCCAGGCTATAATCTTGCCAGACACTTTCTGATGTATTTTGACTCTGTGAAGTTTGGTGTAGGCATTACCTTCGGGGGTACGCGTTGGGCTTTCATTTCAGCAAAACAAGCTGCCCATTCAGCTTTCTTTAAATCAACATTAGCATCTATAGCTTGGGCTTTACTTTCATCCTTTTCTTTTTCTTTCTCCATCTCCTCCAACCTCTTAAAAGTATCACTGCCAAAAGTTTCACCCAAGTTGGGGATAACATTGCCTTTAGGGTTAGTGTACTATGGATAGTAATCTGCAGTGACATCCTCTATCTCTATCTCATCCACATCTTTCAACTATTTATCACTCTAAACATCAACTTCTGGAGCATCTTGACAAGCTCATGAGGATTCAGTCTGAACATCTCAATGAGCTGCTCGTCTGTCAGATCATGGATGATCTCTCCTTCCTCAGGAGTGTAGCTCACAGATCTTCTAACGATCCATTGCAAATCAAGAATCACAGTGAGTTGAGTCTTGACTTGCTGAAGGTGGATGACATCATATTCATCTGGCTGTGGAGATTTATCTGTTTGATTAAACATTCAACACATCACAAGTAAATCATTAATCAAGACATTTAAACATAATTAATCATTAATTACATGAATGTAATACAGAATTCAAGTACAAAAGTTTCAAATCCATAAACATCTAATCATTACTTTTGTCTAGATCCGGTGTCTCTTCAGCTTGAAGAGCTGAGGACGAGGCTCCTTGATCCTGATTTCTCTTTGTGCGCCTCTCCTTCACTAATGGATATGAGGCTGATGCAGATGTGTCACCTTCTTGATCATCCTCATCATCATCACCTCCCTTTCCTTTTCCACTTCCTCCCGCTCCCTCGTCATCACCATCTTTCTTCCTCTGATTCATCTTCACTGAGCTCATCTTCATCATCCTCATCATTACCATTTTAATCTTTAAAGGTTCACTCATTGATCCTTCAGCTTCAGCAAGATCTTTTTGTTCTTCTTCTCAAGTCCTTCAATCCTCTTTACTGAAGCCATCACCAGCTCGTTTTGACTCGTTAGTGCATGGTGGGCTCGGCCTAAAGCTCTCTCATACTACGCATTCTTCTCACTTAGCTGAGTAATTTGCTTTGCTTGAGCTGCATTTACCACCATCAGCTGATTGATCTGAGTTGCCCTCAGATCATGAGTAGCGATAAGCTTTAGCACCATCTGGTTCAGGCTAGCCAACTTTTCCTCTAACCCGACCATGGGTAGAGTAGATCCAGGTGTAAATGTGGATTGGGTGGAGGGACCAACTTGGTGAGTGGTGGTTGTAGTGGTGGATGTGGTGAAGATGGGAGGAGGAATGGGTATGGATTGTGGTGGCATTGTGTTTGGTATTGTAGGTGTGGTGGAGGTAGGTGTATGAGTGGTAGTTAGAGTATGAGTAGCTGTGGAGGTGGTAGGTGTATGAGTGGTGGTTGGAGTATCAATGGCTGTGGAGGTGGTAGTGGGTATGGTAGTGGTGGTTGTCACACCCTCAAAATCCACTTGCGGAGTTTTACCGCGAGGCGTGTGAACAAACCAGGATCACAGTCAATAGTTACTCAGAACGACTCTAAATGCCTTAACTTAAACATAATTAGCCAAAATACCAACTTAAACAATGCGGAAGCGTTTTTGAAAACAACCCAAGTCAATAAAGTATAACTTATGGCAAAACAAGTGCCAAACCAAAGAGTAAACTATAATTGTTAAAATGTCAACTTGTCTTGAAGCATAGTGTCTTAAAATGCAGTGAACCGTGCGGTGCTCCAATGGCAAGCAAGTTAAGGACCTGAGAAAAGCATACTAAAATGTCAACACATAGGTTGGTGAGTTCAAGAGTTTGAGTTCAATAAACATGTAAACAGTTGCGATAAATATAAGCAGTGTACGGTAATAGACAGCTAGTCTATTATCAGTAAATATTAATACATAGTGATTTTGCAATTGAAGCTGACTGTGATAGTTGTTGCCTCCTGTCACGACTTACCATGTCGTGACAATAATCAATAGGACAAATTGCACCCGGTTGACCTCGAGTCACACAGGTGGGGCTCGTCAGACCCAGTAGTACTACCCAAGTTTCCCCGCTATTAAATATTAACAATTCAAAAGTGTGAGGACTTTTCTCATGGTAACAACACTATATTAATATTATACACAACTTAAATAATAAAAGCGTTCGTATAAATACCAGTATGCTATCTCCCCCAAAAGTGATTAAATAAAGTGTGGGGCATGAACTCACCTGATGTATGCAAAGGTACTTAGGGCTTATTTTGAGAAACGAGAGGATAGCCAACCTTCACAGGTTACCTAGATCATGTGAGTACATAAGTACGTGTAAATAAAAGACATGTGAAACCCTAATCATACCAAAATCAAAGACTCAAGCTTCCAGACAAATAGATTCGTTTGACCTAGTTGACCCGTTGGTGACATTATGAGTTATAATTCAAATAAAGCCAATGAGCACATACAACATACATGACTAACATTCAAATAGTATCATACATATGCTATATCAACCAGGTGTATCTCTTAGATCATCATACAATCAAGTACTATACAAGTCATGCGAATCTAGAACATTAACATATCCACTAGTTTTAATACAACTAACATGTCACACAAGGTTCAACCATTCATCACATGCCATGTGAAGCCACTCACGACTTCACATCCTAAACCCTGCCAATCCTACTAAGTAGGGGCCTCAGATCCGCACGCGTGTATAATGATCATAACCAAATTCTTTAAGCATATGCATTGCATTCACAACATCACAACAATCAATTACCAGACCCAACATGATGTCCTACTACTACACAACATCCAACCATACATGATTACCAATTCCAAATATCACACATGATTATCCAAGCATGCCATACAACTAATTTAACACGTTCTATCACACTAGAATCTATCCATGAACATAATGGCAGGCTCCTAACATCCCAGACATGGTCATAACATCATACTTCAACGTTTACACAAATAAAGTTTCCCTTTTGGGAAAGAATATCCCAAAATCTATCAAACATCCAAAGCATACATGAATTCATCAATAATATACCAATTCAAGCTCATACAACATCTAGACATGATCAACAACACTTAACATCCCAATCTAACAATCTCCATAAACAAAAGTTTCTACTTTTGGCAAGCTATGATCAACATCATCAAATTAAAGATTTCTAGCATTCATAACAATAATCTAGCATCTAATCATCATCATGAACTCATCCATAACATCAATCCATCACTAGATCACTACTACATGCCAAATAAAGTTACTATTCTTAGTAACCTATGAACAATGCATCAAAATCCCAACTTTCTTGCATAAACAATGTATTCTAACATTCATACACCCTATTAATCATCAAACATCATCAAATAATCATCCATCATGCATAATCACAACAATTTCGAATTAGGGTTTGCTTCATAACCAAAGTTCATGATCAATCCACTAAAAACATAGAATTCTTGCATAATCGACGTTAACTAACATGTATACAATCTAACTAACATGTTAACATCATCAAACAACATCCAATTCGACCCAATAAGGATCAATTTCGAATCTAGGGTTCGGCCATAATGAAGAACATCACAAAACATGAAAAATCTAACCTTTAAACTTGCAATTGCTTGAAATCGATGCTTACTAAGTGTTATATGTCTTGTAATCGAACCAAAACCACATGAATTTGCTTGTTCTAGGCTGATTTTCGAAGATGGAGAGGGATAGGAACCTTGATCGCGGCCGAAGGTTGCATTAGGGTTTGGGTTTTTGTTTTATTAATATTTAATTTACATATTTACCCTTTAAACCCTTGTGTTTTGGTATTTTATAAAAACTAGACTTTAAACTCTTTGTAAAGTGTTTTTAACTTCATAACATAAAGATATAAACTTATAAAATTCATTATATATCTTATCTTTATAAAAACACAAGACATACGAATAAATAGACACGTTTCCGCGTTACGCGATAAATTCTTTAATTAACCATTATAAATGTGTAAACACATAAACATAACCCAATATTCACATAATCACTTAGATTCACAACAATTAACATTATTCATTATTATTAGGTCACCAACGTTAAACGACAACTAGTGTGTGCTCACGACACGTGTATACAAGACTTAACGGAACTAACGGAGCTTGGTAACGGAAATTTACCGGATGTCACATTATCCCCATGTTGAAAGAAGTTTCGTCCCGAAATTGCGTTACATGGTGAGAGTGTTCCATCACTGGTCTACTGCATTGGCACACAGAAATCGAAATCGTGTGAGTTTTGGATGAGTTGTCACAGTGGTGGCTGTGGCAGTGGTGGTAGTGGTTGTGGCAGTGGCAGTGGTGGTAGAGGATGTGATCAATGTGAATCTTGGCCTCTTACTCTTTTCCCATAAGGATGGGCCATTCTCTTCTTCCTGGAGCCCTTTGCTATAGACGCTCCCCCTTGAGCTGATAGGCTGGTCAGGTGTGTAGGTGGGATCAATGACATCAGTATCATCACGTGTAGTACCAGCTAGGCGTCCACCAACCTCCTCTATTCCCTTCTCAGTAGCTACATCCCGACTTCCAATACTCCTGGTGAGAGCTCATCATCAGACACCTCATTTTCATTTATCAAGAAGTCAGGGTGGATAGTCGCGTGCTCAGACCTACTTTAAGCACTAGAGGTACCTCATGGAGATGGTGAAGATATAGTAAAAGTGCCAGTCGCCCTTGATTGACTTGGACCAGCATCTCCACCACCTTGACTGTCATCATGATTGTCATCGTCTTCATCGATGGGTACCACAATGGGCTCAATATCAGAATCACTGTCGTCATGACGCCACTTCTTACGAGAGGGCACCACATAATCCTCGTTGGCCAGATGACCAAACAGTCTCCTGACTGGGGGCTTCACCTTCTTCCCCCGGTAGACCTTTATCCTGCCTAATGTAGTGTCATCCATAACCTCGAGAACTACAACATCATCCTTCTCTTTTGGTAGGAGAGGAAGCTTCTCGTCGATGATCATCTATAAAAACCTTGGGTACATGCAGAAGCATTCCTTGCCTTTTGCCTTGATGTTCTTTATCATGTAGGAGAATAGCATGTGGGAGAAACTAAACGGGTGGTTTAGTAACAGAGCAACGTATGCATTCTGGATTTGATCCAACATCTCATTGAATCATCCTCTCCTTGACGCTATGCACTTTAGGATGACATAAGCCAAGCACTTAAACTGGGGGCACAAGTTGCTCTTGTTGAGCACACCTGCATTGATGTCTCCAGTGTACTTCATCCTCAGAAAGCATCCCCAAATAGTTTGAGGATGCAGCTTGGTTGGGTAGGCACCATCCTCACCCAGATCCGGAACCCTCCGTAAATCGTCTTTTGTGATCTCAATCTCCTGCCTGAAGATAAAGCTCCTAATACAATGAGGCTCGGCTGATCGTTCAACTGATGCACCTTCCCAAAAGGCCTGCTGTATAGACCTATATGATGTGCAAGGATGAGAGATGGCCTTGTAGATCCTCGATCTACGTAGAAAGGAAATAATCCCAGTGAACTCAGAGGCGTTCCTGGAAGTAGCATCGAGGTGTGCACATATTTTGGGCTTGGTGCTCATCGTCCATCTATCATCCATGTTGCTGAAACACAAGAAAAATATACAATAGATTTGTGCATAAGAGATGAAAGTTGGAACTTAAACTATTTGATCAAACTGGTTTAGTGGTGCGATTGAACCATACACTGAGTTTAGTTGTTTGATTGAGCCTTCGGCTGGATTCAGTTGTTCGATTGAGTCTGTGACTGAACTTAGTCGTATGTTAAGCCATGCGGTTGAGTCAGTCATGCGACTGAGTCACCGATTGATTCAATCGTGTGATTGAATCGTGCGCCTGGCTCAATCGTGCGACTAAGGTTCGTACGGATTTCCTATTCACATCTTGCTCTATTCGACACTCTAACTCTGAATCTTTGTCAAAACTTTGTATTAGGCTTCATATTTAGACTTATTAGTTTCGTAGAGAGTCAAAATAGCACTTAATGTCCTTTAAATCAACGTTTATGTCCATTTAAGTGGTCTATTTTGAAGAGTTACTATTAGTTCTTGATTTTAACTTAATCGATCCTTAGGGTTCGATTTGACTAGTCATTTTGGTCAATTTCATTCTCACAGTTGCTGTAGATAAGTAGGACAACAGTTAGAATCACAATCAACGAGTAATCATAATAATAGAAAATTTGGGTAGAGTGTTTGTGTATGTGCGTTTTGAGAGCATTGAGGGGTGGTAATGAATGCGACCGACTAACCCATCTATTCATATTCTTTTAAAGTTCAGTCGTGCGACTGGACCTATACGCATGCCTTATTCGTGCGACTGGGGTTCAGTTGTGCGACTGGCTTATACTTTTTCACCCATTCATACGATTGGTTTGGTCTTGTGATTGTGTGACTGGCTTATACTTATGGTTCAATCATGCGATTGGCTGATCCTCATGATTCAATCGTGCGATTGGCTCATACTTATGATTCAATCATGTGATTGGCTCATACTTATGATTCAATCATGTGATTGGCTCATACTTATGAGTTTGACCTCATACACTTTCAAACACTTATAATTTTTACCTTTTGATATATATAACATTATGAACACCGATCATTTCAAACATGACCTTATTTAATTGAACATCATTTGATCATCTCAGACATGATCCTTTTAATTTAAAAGTAATTGGTCACCTCAGATGTGACCCCTTTTAGTGAGTGATTCACAGATTTCATCTGGTTATATCGTCCGACATCTACGCAAACAAAAAGGAATTGAATACAGAAAACAAATTGAAAATAAGACAACACAAGACATATTTTTGTGTTTTTGTTTTGAGATGGATTGAAACCTTTTAGAAAACAGCTACTAGATTTTTCTTCATGAGCAGAACAACTTCAAGTTAATTTGATCATTTTTGAAAAGATTCATATGGAATCATACAGGTATATCATAATGATTTAGGACCCTTTCTATATGCACTTTGATACTAGATTCTTATCTTTCTGAGAGTCAATAGCACTTTCATGAAATCATACTAGAGCTTTAAGATGCACACAATGATTTTGACTGTCAAGAGTTGCAGCCACGATGATTGTCAGTAAATTTGTCCACTTCAATTCATACATAGATTTTTGACTCACATTGGTGATGAGTTTGGTTTAATTATTTGAACAAGCATTTGTGGATCTCACACTCATATGGTAATCAACATTCCTCTGGAGATTTTTTAGCGGTCTACTAGTATTTAAGAAGAACAAACTATTCTAAGAGCTTTCAAAGAGATGCCAAGCCTCAGGTCAGTGCCATCGCATAGCAGAGAGTAGCAAACAATGATGAATTCTAGAATATTTAGGCTATGCTTATCCTCAGGTCAGTGCCACCGTACAGCAGAGAGGCACACAACGTATCTTCTTGTTTGAGAATTTGTTTTCCTTTTGCACACTAACAACATCAGTCATTAGCTTGATTGCACTTCGTAGTTTTCTACGTGCTTTGCTCATTTGTTATGGTCATCCACACATATTTATGGTATTTATTTTGCTTGTCACCCCTTATTGGAAATGCGTTGATTGTGTTAACCAGTGATAAGATGAGAACCCACAGCTAGTTGAACAAGTTAGTTTGAATTATTCACCAATGAAGTCTACTCATCTATTGTGTTGAATTTACCGACACATCATATAATGAACTAGCAACCTCTACATCTACTTTCTCTATGTTACCTTAGTAGCAGACTAGTTTTACTATCATTTTTCTTTTATAGTGCTTAGACTGCTTAGATTGGTAATTTGAATTTAGCATCTTGATCATTTAAGTCCTTTTGAAGTCCCAATCAATTTGTTCCATGTGTATAATCATTTTCCATAAACTTTGAATCAAAATCACAGATTTGATTTCATTTCTTTCTGCTAATCTGATATTCCCTCTCGTTTTTATTTTTGTTTATTTATTTTAAATTTTTTAAGTAAATAAACACTTCAACTAAATAAATACTAAACTAAACTATTCTCCCCCTAAAATTCTAAAACCGAAAATCTTTTTGTGTTTTTGGATTTTAATAGACAGGAAAATATAATAAAATAAAATAAAAATTAAACTAAAAAAATACTCATCGGACTAAGAACTATGTTTTTCTTTAATCACATCACTTTTCTTTTTCACGTCATTAACCTCTAAAAGATATAAAAACCGAGGTTTGTCAAATGCTTTTGTGTAGAGGTTGGCGCATTGAAAAATCGTATTAATTCAACAACATCTATAATTGTTTTCAAAACAGTCACGTATAAAGTGATATTTAATCCCAATATGATTAGTTTTTGGGTGTCGGACCGGATTTTTAGTGACAGCTATTGTAGAAGAATTATCAACAAATATAGGGGTGTTCGAAAATTGCAAACCATAGTCGCGCATTTGCTACTGAATCCAAATGATTTGCGAACAGCAACTTGCAGCAGCAACACATTTAGCTTCACATGTTGACAAAGCAACTGACCTCTGCTTCTTACACTGCCAGGTGACTAGCCGTCTACCGAAGAACTGACATCCCGCTGATGTTGACTTGTAATTCATCTTACAACCACCATAGTCCGAGTCACTATACGTTGTAAGCTCAAAGTCATCATCATGAGGATACCACAACCCGAGTGTGGGATACCCTTTAGATAACAAAATATCCTTTTAACTCTAATGAGATGATTTACTTTTGGTTTTGCTTGATATCTTGAACAGAGACACATGGTGTACATAATATTAGGAAGAGAGGCTGTGAGGTACATTAGGGATCCGATCATTCCTCTGTACATGGTGGAATCAACCAGATCACTATTTTCATCAGGTGCCACTTCATGGTTCGTGGCAAGTGGATTTCCAATAGCCGAAGCATTTTTGATGTCGAATCGACTGAGGATATCTCATACCAGGCTCTAGGGGCTTGATGGAGCCCGTAAAGAGCCTTGTCCAGTTTGTAAACTCTATCCCGATGATAAGGATCCTCAAATCCTTTAGGTTGACTGACGTAGAGTGTTTGACGGATTTTACCATGAAGGAATGCACTTTTTACATCTAGTTGATAAACTTTAATCTTCATGTAAGATGCATAGGCTAGAAAGATACGAATTGCTTCCATTCAAGCCATATGTGCAAACACTTCATTGTAGTCTATGCCTTTGACTTGTTAAAATCCTTGAACTACAAGCCAAGCCTTATTTCTGATTATAACCCCTTGGTCATCTTTCTTATCTTCAGTACCCATTTAGTACCAATCACTTTAGCACCTTTTGGTTTGTCCACAAGGGTCCATACTCCTAACTTCTTGAACTATTGGAGTTCTTCTTGCATAGCACTAACCCATGCCTCATCGTTTAAGGCTTCACTTACATATTTTGGCTCAAATTAAGACACAAAACATTGATAAGCACCATCGTGAAGATATCCTTTTCCATGACTGATGCATAATCAACTGAGTATAGCTAATTTCGTGTCTGCACTCCCGATAGAACATCCCCAATGATGTTTTCCAGGGGATGATAAACATTAATTTGAGATCTGGGAGTGGTGGGAGCAACTACCTAGTATCCAGATTGTGAAACCTAGGTTTAGTATCTGTAGCTGTTGGAGTATGAGGTTCAGATGTGTCAGAGACATAAGGATTTGATGCTTGTGTACTTTCATTGGTGGGAAACTATTCCTCCTAGTCCATATTTTCAGTCTCAACTGCTTCATCATCAGATGAATAATCACTTACTTCAAGCTCTCCCCCTGAAGGGTTAGAAGTATCATCTAATGGAGCCGTTGATGTCGAGCCTAGTAGTGGAGTGTTTAGAACATCGTACATCATCCTAGCAGACAGATCATCATTAGTATGAGAAGGTGATAAATTGAAGGATTTAAAGAATCCATCATAATCAAAGAAAAAGAAGGTCCTTTCCCAATAGGGGGAGTGGTGTATCTTTGAACATCAACATTGCACCACACTTCTACCAAACCCATTGAGTTGTTATAAACTCTCTTGTCTGGTATGCTATATACGAGAAAGATACCTTCTTCTGCCTTCTCATTAAACTTCCCAGTCTAAGTTTTCTTTAACAACATGCATGGTGCACCAAATAGTTCTAGATACTTCAGGTTGGGTTTATCTTGCTGGAGCAGTTCATAGCAAGTTTTCCTATGTCATTTGACCACTAAGACACGATTGAGCGTGTAACATGCATTAGCCACTACCTCATTCCAGAATTGAATAGGCAGTTAAGAATTGGCTAGCATTGTTCTTGCCATCTCTATCAAGCGATGATTCTTTCTTTCAGCAACCTCATTCATCTGTGGAGTGTAGGTAGATGTAATTGATGTACAATTCCTTTCTCTCTACAGAATGCCTCCATCCACTGATTTTTGAACTCGGTTCAGTTGTCTGATCGAATCTGCCTTACTTTCAGCTTGTAGAGTGATTCCAAAGTAGTTACTAGATATTTGAATAATTCAGAAGTTTTTGATTTGGCTTTCAGAAACATCACCGAGGAAAACCTTGAGTAATCATCAGTTACTACGAGGTAGTATAGGTTTGCAGCAATACTCTTTGTACTTACCGGGCCAAACAGATCCATGTGTAGAAGCTCAAGAGGAAGATCGATTGAATGAACTTTCTTAGCCTTGTGAGACTTCTTGGTTGATCTCCTTTTCTTACATGCTACATAAAAATCCGAAAGTTGGAAGTTCTTAATGATTACTCCATTCACTAAATCATTCTGTACCAGATGATTCATCTTCCTAGGATTAATGTGTCCCATTCTCCTATGCCATGAGACTGAATCTCTTTCAGTTGCCTTTGACAGGAAGCATTGAACAGTGTAATCAGTTGTGGAGCTTTTGATAGATCCAAGACATACAAGTTTTTTATATTTTGAAGCTGACATAAGAACTTTATCCTCCTCATTAACATAATCCTTCTTCAACATGTAGCACTTCTTGTTATTAAACACAACTTTGAATCCTTTATCATAGATCTGAGTGACTGAAAGCAAGTTGTTCTGTAGTTGTTGAACGTAGTTGACCTTGTCAAACCACACTTTCTCGTTTCCCACTTCGCCTTGCGCGGTGATGTAACCTCCTTTATTCCCAGCAAATGAAACATTTCCCCCTTTAATTTGTGTGGCGTTAAAAAAGGAGGGATGAATTCCTGGTAATGTTTCTGGATGCCCCACTATCAATAATCTAGGTATTAGTGATAGCGTTGTAGCAAACACCCTGCACATTCAAAGAAACTTATTAGTTCAGATTTGGGATACAAGCCTTAACTGGCTTTGGCAACCCAAAGGAATCACACATCATGAACTCAACCCACGAACCTTTAGAGGATGAAGGCATATCTTTCTTCTTATTTTCCTCACTATCAGACACAATACTTGATTTTTCTTTCCATAAACAAGTTTTGTGTAAGGCCTGTTTGTGGTAAATAGATGTCTGGCTTATGAAGGTTCACTAATACTCTTAGGTGGAGTATTAGTTCTCATTTTAGAAAAACTTGGTTTTACATCATAAAGTTCAATTTTCTTTTTGGGCGTCTAATAATAAGGACAATTACGAGAGATATGTCCTTGTTTTCCACAATTGTAGCAAGATCTCACTTCTACAAATTGAAGAAAACTTTTATGTGGAGTTGAGTTTGGTAACGGATGAGATTTGTCTGATTGGGTTTTGTCACTTCTCTTTTAGATGTTTTAGCTTCTTTAACAAAGTTAATTGTTTTGACATTTTGAACATCTTTAACTTTTAGTTTACTTGGACTTTGACGATTAACATATTTTTGGTTAACTAGTTTAGTCATTTTGGGTTCTGAAATAGATGTTTGTGAACTTGACCCTAAATTAACCCTTTTATTTTTATCATCCAAATTATCAATAGGTATTATTCCTTTTGATTTCAAAGTAGAATCCTTTTGTTTAGTGATAGAATTCACAGGTTTACCTGTAGAATCAGGATCACTAACCAGAGGAGGGACACCACATGATCCTTTACTGGATTGTTATTTATAGGTCTACATTTAGTGTTCAGGAGGATTTCTTGTGGTGGTGGTACTACCTTATAACCCAAACCTTCCCGGTTATTTCATTCTTTCACTAAGTTTTGAACTAAGTGAGAAGAACTAGCCATACTATGCATTTTTTGTTGTAATGAATCAACCTTAACTTCCAAAATTGCTTTTTCGTTTTTCGCTTCTTTCAAAGAATTTAAATAAAACTTTATGTCATTTGATTGATTTAAGGCAACAACCTTGGTTTCCCTTAGTTGTTTCCCCAAAAGTTCTATCTTTTCTTTGAAACTGCACTCATTTTGTTTTAAATTACGATTTGCTTCAGTGCAGAGTTGTAAATCATTTACTAAATTATCATTGTGTTCTAATAACCTAGCAAATTTCAGATAAATGCTTTCCCTAAATTTGTCACATTTAGTGGAAGCATGTTTTTCAAATAATTGATGTGTGGAACTTACCTGTGAGGAATCAGACGAATCAGCCATTAATGGAGTGTCTGACTCTTTAGTTACAGGAGATTCTGCATGCAAAGCACTAAGCTCTTCACCAACCAGATGATCAACAACATTCATAGCATCTTCGGTATCTAACATCGATTGCTCAGCCATGATCTCGCCTTCACTTGCGGATCCATCATCCAGTGCCTCAACAAAAGAAATATTTGATTCCGCAGGAGAAACAAACCGGAAGGACCAGTCTTGCCCTTCATCAACTTGAGCAGTCAGAGCCTTTGTCTCTTTACTTAAAGAAGATGTTCCATTCTTGTCTTTGTCTTGATGGTTGAATGTAGGAAATAGGTTTCCATTTCTAGTTTTCTTGGGTTTTACTTATTCTTGGGTTTCCACAGTTGAAACAAGTGACTTTGTTTTTGCCAAAACCAAAGGTCGTATCTTTAGTGGCTACTAGATTTTGTTCTGTTTTTTTGACAAACTTCTTAGCTCTTCTGACTACACTGGCCAAAGCCCACATAATATCCATTCTTTCTAGCTTATTTCCCAACTTGCTCATATCCTCATCTACAAGAGGACAATTTCCAAACTTACCAACAACTAAACCATCATAAGATTGTACCACAGCTGCTAGAAGATCCATGTGCTCCTTACCAACTTCCACAGTGACATTACCATGATTCTCGGTCTTCAACTTTGTAGTATTGGCCTCAAGAACTAAGTATTGGGTTCTAGATGACCCTGAGATTTCGGTTCCTGCCGTGGTTTGGGCAGGCGCAGAAGAACTTGACACGAACGCTGTTTGTAATGGTGTTCCTGAAACAGCTAGAGTTGGAATTGAGTTGTTAAGTGAAGGATTCTGACGTTGGATCCTTTCTTCGAATTGTACTTCATTCGCAGTTCTTCTTCTCTTAACTTAAGATGAAATCATTTATGTCTAACATCGTAAGAATGTCGTTTTGTCTCAGATTAGACATAAATGAATCCATTTATCAGCCAGACCATTAGCAAAGCTAGAAACTTTATCTTCCATGGATGTGGTCATGCCATGAGTGTGCAGCTCACTCATCAGATGATAGAATCTGTCAATAATATCATCCAAACTCTCATACCCTCTTGACGAGAAATTATCGAATTCCTTTTTGAGAGCTTTAGCCTTCAGTGCTTTAAGAGTTTCGTTTCCATCATATATCTTCTCCAATTCCTCCCATAACTTTTTAGCCTG